>VMDO01002648.1:99511-149968 GCA_007922755.1 Pedetes capensis
CCCCCCCCCCCCCCCACTGTTTAGACATTTCCTTGTTGGTCTCTTCACTTCCCTCAGGTCTCTGCCTAGAAGTCCCCTTCCCAGTGAGGCCTTCTTTACCCTTTGCTCCCCAAATAAGAGTGTGTATTCTGTTTACTTGTTTTCCGCTTCCCCTCCCCTTAACATATACACCCCGTTAGGGCAGGGACCTTATCTCCATCTCCATTTGCTCTGTTTGTGTTTGATGAATGAATAAATGAATGGGCAAGTGAGCTCCTGCTGGTAAGCATGCCTCTGTGCCTGGCCTCCTGTGTCCTGCTGAAACCGCCTGGCAGTGGAGTGGGCACTACCTTGGGCTCCAGATTATAGACAAGGAGGTGGAGCTTCTGACTGAGAAAGTCCTGGCCAAGTGTCCCTTAGAATAGGGACAGCCCAGGATGCAGCCTAGGCGTCAGTGCTCAGGATGAATTCTTCAGCCTGCTACATTGCACTGCCTGTTGGTTGGAGCATCCATGCTGGGCCCTGGGCTCCCACCTACCTTCCACTGGCGGTGGTGGGGCTTTACTGAGTCAGCTATTGGTGGAGAGAGGATTTGGGATTCACTGCTGTGTTTGTGGTTTGGGAAGACAGGTCTGTTGGCCTGAGGGGAGCCTGCAGGTTTGTCCAGGGCTCCCCATACCAAATGCCTTCTCTGGTGGTCTCTCTGCAGGGCTCTTAAGTGGGCTCAGCTCCTGTTTCTGCCACCTCCTTGCCCTCTGGTTCTGAGCCACCTCAGATGCATTTCCAAGGCATTTTATATCTACTTCTTTCTGTCTGTCAAGGTGGTTGGGGTCCCGGAGGTGACAATGAAGACAAGTGGCAGGTGTTCTTGTTGAAAGAACCCATAAACATTCATTCATTCATTCATTCATTCATTCACTAAATATCTACTTGGGGACCTCTCGTGTGGAGGGCATGGCCTTCTGCATCAGAAAGGAAAGCACCAAACAAGACAGTCAGTGTCATTGGATAGACAGTTCCAGAGCCCTGGCTGGTGCCAGCTCCTGTGGACTCTGGAACACGGGGCAGAGATGAGGAATAAACACCCAAACAGCCAAATAATTACTAGTGGACTAGGATTATACCTGTTATTGTTGGTCAGCAACAGCTGAGAACCCCGCCCCAGCTCCAAGCGGACCTGCTCTTTGCCCCAGCAGGGTTCCTTAAGATGTGCAGCTGGTGTGTGATCACAGGATCTCAGAAGTCCAGTGGACATCTCTCTATGGGTGTGTTTCATTGGACTGCTAGTACTGACAGTAGCCAACACTGGAAGTGTCAGGCCCTTTGCTGACTACTTTTTAATCCCCATAACAATGCTGATACTAGTGCTGTTATTACCTGTCTTTTCCAAATGAGGAAACTGAAGCACATGCCCAGCCTCCCATAGCTAGGTAGCAACAGAGCTGGGATTTGAACCTAGGCTTCAACGTCCATCCTCTTCATCCCTCTGCGGACACACAGGGTGGTTAGACAGGGCCGAGCTGGCTGATCTGTCTGGGGACTGAGGACGGCCCTGCTCGCATGGGAAGAAACAGACATTCCAGTTTTAGAAGGTCAGAGAACCATTTCCCCAAACCCCTTCCCCTTGTCCTTAGAGAAGAGCCTAAGGGCAGGAGAAAGCTGTGTCACTGGCCAGTCACTCTCGCCCTGGGAAGCCCTGGTCCCACCTGCACATGCATGCAGTGGGCCATACAGAGTCACCATTCCTGGATGGGGATGGCTGCTGGCTCTAATCTGGCTCGTGGAGTTGCCACCTGAGGCAGCCGTGGGATATTCTGTTGCAGAGGTGACTCTCCTCCCTGACTGTTGGCGCTGGAGACTTGCTCCTCTTGGTGGTTGTCTGGCAACAGAGCAGAGAGGTGGGACGTTTGGTGTGAGGCACTGGAGCCTTGCATCTAATGGCTTTGGAGTCACTCTGTAGGCAACTTGGCTCCATTTGTACTAGCTGTGTGATCTTGGGCTAGTGAGTTCATTTCTCTGAACCTCAGGCTCTTTGTTTTAAATCCTGGGGTGGGGTGGGGGTTTGGGGATAGGAGAAGTGGGGCCATGGGGGGAACTGAGAGGGTTAGGAGGGTATGACCAGGTGGTAATTCTCTGAGGTCAGCTTGGGTAAAGGCTGGCACCCCGAGAGTCCTCAGTACACCTGGGAGGCTTTGTGGTAGAGGCAGTGCCAGCAAGTGGAAATGGGTAGGGCCTCTGGAACCTCTGCTTCCAGCTCTGGGGTCTTGGGCGAGAGGCTTCTTCCTCTGGGGCTGCAGTTCCTCATCCTAGAACAGGGGAAATTGTGACCCTGCCTCCTGAGGATGCCATGAGCACTCAGTGAGTCAGGACCTGAGAGGGAGAGCCTGGCCCTCCTGGGCAGCCCCTCGAGCATGAGCAAGAGCTGAGGGATCACCAGTTACCAGGAAGGAGTGTGGGCCTGAGGCCAGCAGCCAGGTAAGGAGAGAGTTTGCCCAGAAAGGCAGTGCTATGGATGGGTGGTTCTGAAAGATTCCATCTTGAGCATGAGAGATGGTGATGGGAGCCTCCATCTGATGTTTTGGGGTTTTTGTTTGTTTGTTTGGTTTTGGTTTTTCAGTTTTTTGAGACAGGGTCTTGCTATGTAACCCAGGCTGGCCTGGAACCTGCCATCTTCTTGCCTCTGCCTCCTGAGTGCTGGGGTTACAGGAGTGTACCACCATGGCCGGCTGTCCATTTGTCAAAACCAGGAACTCTTTGGCTCTTCACAGAAGAAAGTTATCCTTTCAGGGTTAGATAACATGACTTAAAAAGGGACAGCGAGGAAGCTAGAAAGGACAGCTTTCCCAAGGTCAGATCATTCTGCTAGATAATTGCAGATGGTGTCTGAATAAATGCTTTAAATATTTTAATGGTTGTACTTTTATTTTCACGCGTAATAGGAAAAGAATTTAAACAGCGCATCAGACCCAGTATTCCATGGCTGTTTCTGCTTTGGGTGGGGCTGAGTTGATATTTAAGCCAAAAATAAAAGTGAGTTGAGTTAGAAGAAAATGCCAAGTAAGTCATAGCACCAGTGGTCTGAAGATACAATGAGATGATGCCTGTGTGTACACATCTGGGTAGTTGAAGACGTGAGATACGAGCAGGGGCTCAGGCTAGACTTGACCCTTATGTTTTTCAGCTGAGGAAAAGCTACAGCTTGCTCAGGAGGCTGCTGAGCCATTGGGTTCCTTTGTGCCTCTCCTCCTTGGCTTTCGAATGCTACTGAGGGCCCAATCCCTGCCACCCAGAGTGGAGCTACAGCCCCGGCAACTGCAGTTCCTCCATCAAAGGTGGAGCGTGGGGAATGGCATGTACTTCTCTCCCTGAGGTGGGATGAGGAGGCGTGGTGTGGTCTTGGGAAGCTAGTTGTAACAGCGTTAATCATCTTTAAGCAATGTTGAGTGAGTGTAAACAACATGCTAAGCACTTTCCAAGCCTGATAGCATTGAGTCTTCACTCTGTGGAGCCATTTCTTGGGGCACCTCTGGGTGCAGGTAACAAGTTGCCTGGGGAATCTGGGCTGAATGGAGACGACTTAATCTCATTGTAAACAGTGTGGAGGAGACAAGCTCCCTGGCTCAAGTGGAGGCTCTGAGTCACCTGTGGTCACTTGCAGGCATTTTCTCTTTCTACTCCACACCCCCGTGTGTGCAGGTGCTTCATGCATCCTGATGTTGGCCATCATGTGTGCATGGGCAGGCTGCCCCAGCCTGATGATGGCATCCTGTGCACAGCCTCCCAAGCAAGAGGGAGGGGAAAGGCTTTCTCTTGATACACTTTTTCTTTTAGAAGGGAATGTGTTTTCATAAACAGCCTTTCCACCAGCAGACTTGTCTTTAGATCTCATTGGCCATTAAGGAGGCAGGAGCCACTTCTAGCTGCAAGAGTCTGAAAAATCGCCAGACACTCAGGCTGGGAATGGCCATAAATTGACCAGTTGAGTGTGTCTGCAGCACAGGGGAATGTTCCTACCCCCTTGGTAGATGAGAAAAATTGAGAATCAGAGAGAGAAGGAAATGGCTTGCCCAGGGCCTGTAGAGCTTTGAAGTGCAGAGCAGGGAGGTGAAGCCACATCTTTCTTCCTGAGGAACCTGTGGTCTTAACTCTTACAGGTTCTGCCTTCCTAGCAGGGGACAAACACCCATTTGGCTGTAATGCAGGGTAGAGAGTGGTGAGAACCACATAGAACACAGAAGATAGATCTGCCTCGGCCCAGCCAGGGAGGGTAGTGGAGGAGCAACTGGCTGGCCTTTGAAGGTGAAGCCGGGGCTGTGCCAGGCACAGAGAGGTGGAGATCTCAGGCAGAGAACATAGAATGAACCAAAATGGGTGGGTCAGTGTGTGCTGGGTTGGTTAATCAAGGCTCTTCGGGCAGTGAGGTGAATTTTTCTTATGCCATTGGGAAGTCTGTAGGAGAGGAGCTTCAGGCAGCTCCAGTAGGAGGGCTCACACATGTCTCAGCAGCTCTGTCCCTCTGCGTGGCTTTCCTGTGCTGATAGGTTGGATCCTGGTGCATATCCTCCTGGTTTATTGCCCTGGTGGGAAGAGGATTTATAGTCTTTGATTTTTTTTTTTATTGGTAAATAAAAATTGTGTGTATGTTTTGGGGTTTTTGGTTTTATTTTTTATTTTTGCTTTGGTTGGTGCAGGGGATGGAGCTCAAGGCCTCATGCATGCAGAGCATGGGCTGGACCACTAAGCTGCACCCCCACCCTCTGTGTGTTTATGGTATACAAGGTGATGTTTTGGTGTGTGTATACATTGTGGAATGGCTCATTTGAGCTAGTTAACATACAAGTCACTTCACATCTTCATCTTTGTGTGTATGTGTGGTGAGAATGCCTAAAATCTACTCAGCAGCTTTCAAGTACACAATATATTGTTGCTAACTATGACATACAATAGCTCTATGGTGTACAATAGCTCTCTTGAACTTATTCCTCCTAACTGAAATTTCAGGTCTTTTTTTTTTTTTTTTTTTTTTTTGGCAGTACTGGGGGTTGAACCCAGGGTCCAGCGCTTGTATGCTTTGCAAGTGCTGGACCACTGAGCTGCACCCATCCCCTGCAGATTATTTTTACTTTTTGAGACAGGGTCTCGCTAAATTACTCAGACTGTCTCTGGTCTCAAATTTGTGATCCTCCTGCCTCTACCTCCCGAGCTTCTGGGATTACAGGCATGCGCCACTGTGCCCAGCTAATTTCATGTTTTTTTCCTAATGTTTCCCCAACCCCTCATCCTCAATATTTTTATACCAGGCCCAGGGGAGACTGGGTGCCTATCTATAAAAATGGTGTTTGGAGCACCAGGCACAGTGGCACACGCTTGTAATCCCAGGGGCTCCAGAGGCAGAGGCGGAAGGATTGCAAGTTCGAGACCAGAGGCAGTCTGCATAACTTAGCGAGACCCTGTCTCAAAAAGTAAGAAAATGGGCTGGGGGCACAGCTCAGTGGTCCAGCACTTGCAAAGCATTCAGGTACAAGGCCCTGGGTTCAATCCCCAGTACCGCAAAAAAAAAAAAAAAAAAAAAAAAAAAAAAAAAGTGGGGGGAGGGGTTTGGGATGGAGGGGAGGTTGAGGCAGAGATGCCTGGGCATCCTAGGTATGTCCACTAATACATGAGCAACCATTAATAGGCACCTTCGTCTTCCGTATTAGAGTTTCCTTGTATGAAAAGTTGGACTAATATATCGTCGATACCGCATATATATGGTTTGGAGGAGATTCCAGATAGCAGGCGCTCATCAGTATGGTTAGGGACTGCTCTGGAACTAGAGCAGTGGTCTCCTAGTTGTAAGGCCTCAGATGGTACCATGACTGGACCTGGTGTTACGATTTGAACCTAGACTGCTTGGGGTCAAGCCCTGGCTCTGGCATAGAATTGCTGGGTAACCCTGGGAAAGTGACTACCTGTACAAATGTGTGAAATGCCTCACTTCACACATCTGTACCAGGGAAAAAATGCTCAGGGCACTAACAGGCACATGGTGGACATCAGTAAGTATTTTTTTGATGAGTGCATGGATGGAAGAGCTGAGTCAGAAGGCTTGCTAACCCTTTGTGAATTCACATTGGCAACAGGCCCTCCAGAAAGACATGGCTCTGTCATTAGACGCTAAGACGTCCCATTGCCTTACTCCATAGTCAGGCATGGATCTTATCTACTAGGAAGAAGTTCATACTCACCTTTATCAATAATGGATCCAGCCTAACATTGCAGACATATAAAAGACTGTCCTTATTTATTTATTTATTTATTTATTTAGAGGGTAAGGTCTCATTGTATGGCCTAGGATGGCCTAGATCTCACTGTGTAGCCTGGGCTGACCTGGCCCTGGCCTTGAACTTGCTGCACTCCTCCTTCCTCGGTCTCCTGAGTGCTGGGACTGCAGGCATACACCACCACCTCCACTCAAAATGTCCATATTTTTCAGAGCTGCAGACTGAAGTGTGTAATGTCAAAATGACGTGGTATCCAAGATTTCCTTTATAAATACTTCAGCATGGCCAGGTGCAGTGGCACACACCTGTAATCCCAGCAACTGGGATTACAGGCGGAGGCAGGAGAATCGCAAGTTCGAGGCCAGAGGCAGCCTGTGTAATTTAGTGAGACTCTGTCTCAGCATAGAGAGTAAAAAATGGCTGGGGTGCAGCCTAGTGGTAGAGCACTTATAAAATATGTGTGAGACCCTGGGTTCCACCCCAAATAGTACAAAAAAATAAAAATAAAAAATAAAAACACTTCAGCATGAAGGGGGAGGAAGGAATAGATAAGAAATTGATGAAGCAGATAAGGCAGAGTCTTGACAGTTGTTGAGTTGATGTTTGAGTAGAAGGAAGTTCATTGTACCTTTCTTCCTACTTTTTAAAAATTCGAACAAGAATAGCCCTACTCTCTCGAGGTGTGTGCACGGGTACACACACACACACACACACACACAGCCTAAAAATTGCCTCGCAGTGGAATGTTCCTGACATTCTGCTGTACACAGGCCATTTGGAAAGCTCCAATCCAGGTGGGTGATGGATAAATGACAGTGCTGCAGCCCTCTGTTCCCCTGTCCTCTCTCCACGGTTCCCCTTTGTGGGAGACACTTTTGGCTCAGCAGCTGAAAGAATGGTGGCTTTCCCGCCAAAGCAGCGATTTTCCATTTTTTTTCTGGTCTGGAGGGGAAAACAGACTCCATAGTGATTAATTTCCAGGATCTCGCTTGCTGGTAGATCTGGTTTTACCATGGTGGGGGGAAGGAGCCGTGGTCTGCTTGTCTCCAAGGATCTGTGTGACAATGATGAAAACAGAACTGTCTGGCCCTCCACAGTGACAAGGTACTGCTCCAGCACTGCAGTCCTGGGAGCACACAGGAGCCATACTCGCCCAGCCGCCTTGCACAGATCGCCACCCAGCCTCGCCTCTGGTTTCCCCAGTGAGGAGGTAGGGAACTGTGAGTCTCCTAGCGCCCTGCACTCCCCATCCCATTGCCCTGTGCAAGGCAGGAGGGGCCTTCGCCCCATCTGGTGCTGGGTGGGTCCCAGGCAGCAGAGGTTGACCCACCCAGGAACTGACCCCTGGTCACTCCTGGGAGGTCATCGTTTAGGAATGTCTCTTGGGCGCTCCACAAGAGATCCACATGTGCCTGTGGTCAGCTGCAGCTTCCGGCTGCCTCACTTGTGCTGGATTCCAGCAATTTCTCATTTCCTTTAGGAAACAGGATGAGTCTGGAAAAAGGTATGAATAATCATGATGACACTCCGGGCCATAGGGAAACTGGGAACTTGGCCCCGAGGCTCAGAGTTGGGACTGAGCCCAACTCTGAAGTCCAGGGACTTCAGCATTGCAGAGCAGAAGAATGCTGGTGTCTGGGGCCAGATGGCCTGAGTCTAGAGTTCCAGCACCACCACTTAATGGCTGTAAGACCTTTAGAAAGTCACTTAACCTCTCTGTGCCTCAGTTTCCTTAACTGTAAAATGACGATGATACCTACCTCCTGGGGTTGTAAAGATTAAATTAGATACTACTTGTAGAGTTTTTAGAATTGCCTCTTTTTTATAGCAGTTACTCAGTTAATACTGGCAGTAGCAAGTACTGGATCCTACTGTTGTGGTCAGGCACAGTCTATAATAGCAGTTCAGATAGAAGCAGAAATTGAAGGAGAGGAAGGAAGCTCCTTCCTTCCCACCAGTCTCTAGTTGGAGGAAATGGGCTTAGCTTCACCATTTAAAAATACCACTTTTCACTTGATGTTCAGAATCTCCTTTAAGGGGGAAAGTGTCTCCCCTTCTCTATACACATGCCCACACTGGGGAAAAAGGCTGGAAGGAAATGAACCACCATCTTTACGGTGGTTACCCTTTGGGGTTTTGGTTTGTTTATTTTGTTCTGGTATTTGAAACAGGGTTTCACTCTGTAGCCCAGTCTGGCCTCAAACTCACACAGTCCTCCTGCCTCAGCCTCCTGAGTACTGGAATTACAGACATGTGCCACCACACAAATCTTACAGAGTGGGCACACTTTGGTGGGAAATTATAGGTCGCTTTATAGTCTTCTTTGTACATTTCTTTATTTTCCAAGACTTTTTGGAATGCACATAAGCAAGTGTGTGTATATATACAGATATAAACACATGCCTCTTTCATAAATAGGAAACATTTTGTTTTGTTTTTTGTTTTGTTTTGTTTTTGTGGTCCTGGGGGTTGAACCCAGGGGCTTATTCGTGCTTTGCAAGTGCTCTACCACAGAGCCACACCCCTAGACCCCTCCTTTTTTTTTACTTTTTATTTTGAAACAAGGTCTTGCTAAATTGTTCAGGCTGCTCCTGGTCTGGAACTTGTGATCCTCCTCCCCCTGCCTCTGAGTTGCTGGGATTACAGGTGTGCGCCACCAGACCTGGTCTAGAAAATGTGTTTTAAAATGTAAGAAATCCTGTACATGTTGTCTTCTGGGAAGGTCTGGTGACATTCTCCCTGAACGAGGTTCTCTGTTTACTGTTGGGTGTCCTAAGAAGTCTATGTCCCAGCCTTTCCTATGAGGTATGCTTGAACCCTATGAAATTGGCACTTAGGAAGTTCTTTATATCAAAGATGACTCCTCAGCAGTCATTCTTCCACTGGCCTAACCTTGTACTATGTTTGTGCTCTCCCTCATATTTCTTTTTTTTCCTTCATCTTTCTCTTGATGTGAAGGAGCTTCAGTTCTTCTGTCGTTCTCAACTTGAAAAAGAACTTTTTTTTTTTTGGCAGTACTTTGGGGTTGAACCCAGGGCTTGGCACATACTTTGCAAGTGCTCTACCACTGGGCTGCACCCCCAGCCCATTTTAAAATTTTGAGTCAGGGTCTCACTCAGTTATACAGGCTGCCCATAGCCTCAAACTTGAAATTTTCATGCCTTAGCCTCCCAAAGTTGCTGAAATTACAGATGTGTGCCCTTCTGCCTGGCAAGAACTGCATTTTTAAGTACTCTTTTATTGTGGTAAAATATATGTAACGTGAACTTTACCATTTAAATTAAAAACTTTTATTGTGGTAAATATGCATAACATCAGTTTTCCGTTTTATATCTAGCTTGTGATATTCCGGTGCATACATGTATCAAAAGAAGTTGTACACGTTAAATACATAGAATTTTTATTTTTAAATTATACCTCAAGAAAACTAGCAAAATGAGAAAATATATACAGCTTATTCGTTACCTAGAATTCAAATATATAATTTTCTGATATTATATGTCCTATTGGGGCTGGGATTTAGCTCAGTTGGTAGAGTGCTGCACTGCAGTCTCTGAGGTCCCGAGTTCACTTCCCAGCACTGCAAAAATGGGAGAAGGACCTGGCAATTCCCTCCCAAGGCAATCCTGAAAAAAGTCAGCCATTGAAAACCCTATGAGGGTCGGTATGAGTCAGATACCGACCTGACAGCACTTAACAACTACAACAACAAAGAATACCATATGAACCAGTGCTTGGCAACCATCATCACTGTCCATCCATAGAACACTCTGTACCCCTTAAACAATAACTTCTTCCTCCCCAGCCATTGGCCACCACATCTGTCTCTATGAAATTTACTAAATGTTTCATCTGAGTGGAATCCGAACAGTATTTCTCCTTTTGTGACTGGCATATTTCACTTAGTGGAATGTCTTCAGGGTTCATCCATGTTGTAACATATGTCAGAATTTCTTTCTAAGGCTAAATAATATCCTGTTCATCTGTTGATGGACACATGGGTGGCTTTCACCTTTTGGCTATAGTGAATATGAGTATACTAATATCTCTTTGAGTCTCTGCTTGCCTTTTTATTTATTTATTTATCTATCTATTTTGGGGGGGTATGGGCAGTGCTGGGAATGGAACCTGGGGCAGCACTCTGCTTTCAGTTCTTTTAGGTATACACACAGAAGTAGAATTACTGGATTGTGTAGTAGTTCTGCATTTAATTTCATGAGGACCTGCCATATTGTTTTCCATAGTGGCTGTGCCATTTTATAATCATACCAGCAGTATACAAGTATATCAGTTTCTCCACATCCTTACCAACACTTACTTTCTACTTGTTAGTGATAGTCATCCTAATGGTTGTGAAGTGGTATCTCATTTGGTTTACACCTCCCAAAGGATTAGTATAGTGAGCATCTTCTGATTGGTATTTCCTCTTTGGAGGAATGTTTACTCAGGTCCTCTGCCCATATTTTAATTGAGTTGTTTTTTGTTGTTGTTGTTGAGTTTTAGGAGCTCTATATATTCTGGATGTTAACCTCTTATCAGATATATGATTCAAAGATATGTTCTCCTATTTCATAGGTTGCTTTTTCACCCTATTGATAGTGTCTTTTGGTACACAAAAGTTTTTGCTTTTAATGATGTGTAATCTGTTTTTCTTGTTGTCTGTACTTTGAGTATCATTTCTGAAAAATCATTGCCAAATCCATAAAACTTTCCTCGTTTTCTCCTAAATATTTTATAGTTTTAGCTCTTGCATTTAGATATTTGCTCTACTTAATTTTTACATTTAGTGTAGGGTAAGAGATGACCTTACTTGTTGAGAGAAGGAACCTTATTTTGCAAATGGTGTGACAATATACCCTGTGAGGTGTCAGGTGCCACTGCCACGTGGGAACATGGTAGTTGAAGGTTTGGATAACAATAAAATGGAGACTAGGACAGTTCATTTATTTATTCACTAGACATCAGTTGGACAGTCACTCTGGGCCAGGGACTAATGAGCAAGGCACACAGTCCTTCCCTTGTAGAGCCCACAGGCAAGGAGAAAGCACCAGAAACATGTACCCACACGGATAAGGACTGTGTTCGAAGTGTTGCACAGAAGCTTGGGGTTTTTTGAGCTGCAGAGCAAGGGGTTGCAGAGACTCCCCAAGGAAGAACGATTTAAGTTTATAGTCCGGATGCACACAGAAAAAATGAGTTTGATGGCCCTCTCCAGATAAGCCTTGCTTCAGAAAACCGTCCAGCTGCGGGTAGGGCTCTCCAGATGGGCGTTGCCATGGAAGCATCTTCCACCTCTCACTTCCTCACTGAGTTTATTTCCGAGTTTCCCTGGCTGGTGCCAGTTCCCAGCTGTAAATACAGACGTGGCGGGTCCCTTTTTCCTGCTGCCTTGTAGCCACTTGGGGAGAGGATGTGGCTGGAATCCAGAACCTGCCTTGTTGCAGTTTCCCTTCTACCCAGGCACTCGTTCCTTTGTCCTCTCTGGGGAGCGTGCCAGCATGCCTCTGCCTGGGTTTTGAAACTTTAGAGCCCAGCTTGTACTTGATAGAGACATGAGCTCATGAGTGCTTCCTCCACCACCCAGCTGCTGGAGAAGTTGAGTCAAGGTTCTTTCATGCAGGCCCCCCATTGAGGCCAGATTTGCCACTCTTCTTGGTGGAAACTGGACTAACTATTCTTGGGGACTGAAGAAAGGACTTGATGGCCTGAACAAAAGAACTGCCACCAAGATGGAGAGGCTGTGGCTGATTGCTTACTGGGACTGAGACCTTTCTGCTACCCGTTAGTGCTGTAGAATAGTACAGTTGTATGAACATTATAGGGTGGTTATACACGTTGTTATTGTTGTTAGGTGCCATCAAGTAGGGTCTGACTCATAGCGACCCTATGTATGACAGATGAAACACTTCTTGGCACTGTGCATGCCTGGCACTGCCAGTGTTTCTCTGCTATTCATAGGGTTTTCAATGGCTGATTGTTTTTTGGGAGTGGGTTGCTGGGTCCATCTCCCAAGCCTATAGCACCTGGTGTTCCCAGGTGGTCTCCCATCCAAGAACTAACCAGGCCCGACCCTGCTTAGCTTCCGAGATCTGACAGCATCCGATGCCAGTGTGGTACCACTGCTGTACACATTAAAATGGCTGTAACATCGCTAGGCAATGGCCTTTTTTTCTTTTTCTTTTTCTTTTTCTTTTCTACTACTGGAGGATTAAACCCAGGGCTTGGTACATGCAAGGCAAGTGCTCCACTGCTAGACTGCACCCCAGCCCCTTTTTTATGTTTTATCTTGGGACAGTGTCTAAATTGTTCAAGGTTTCTTTGGACTCAAACTTGCAGTCCTGGCTTGCTGGAATTTCAGCTGTGTGCCACACACCTGGTGTGTTAATAGAGACTTGTGGGATCACCATCATATGTGGCCTGTTGTTAACTAAAATGTATGGCACATGACTGAACTTACACTGTGCTCATTAATTTTTTTTTTTTTTTTGAGACAAGGTGTTACTCTGTACCCCAGGCTGGCTTCAGACTCATAGTCTTCCTACTTCAGCCTCCAGAGTGCTGGGGTTACAGGTGTGTGCCACCTTTCAACAACTCAGTCAAGTGTTGCTAATTATCCCCGTTTTATAGCCGGGGAAGCTATGACAGAGGAGAATTCAGTCATCAGCCAAATTTCTGTAAGGCAGCACTTTAGGCAAAGGGGGTCGAGGATTAACCAGAGGATGCTGGTGTGGCTCGGAGAAACAAAGCAAGGCCTCAGGATGGACTGTGTACCAGTTACTTCCTTGGTTGCAAGTAACAGAAATACCAACTCACCATGGCACGAGCCCCAGGGGGAAGGATCAGCTCACTCTACCGGAAATCCCTGTCTGGACTGGTTGGTCCAGGAGCTCAGGGCTATCACTAGTGACCCACTTTCTTCCTGTCCTTCCCTTCATCCCCTCTGATATCAGCGTCATCCTCAAACCTGGCTGCCTTGGATGTTGCAGATTGGCTGGCAGCACTGGTTGGAATTTCTACGTCCTCCTTCCTGTCCTGAGAGATGGAGGAGGTCTTTGTCCTCTGACCATACTGCAAAGCTTCAGGGCCCCTCTCTGATTGGGTAGCACTCCAGTGGTTATTTTTGAATTGGGGATGCTCAGCCTATAGTCAGTCTTCCAGTGGCTGCCTCCTAATGGGCACAGGGTGGAAAACTTTTCCATGTAGCACCTTTTAAAGGACTGCTCCCATTCCACAGAATATAATAATGAGGATAGTCATTTATAGAACGGTGAGTGCTAGCCCTTCCTCTAAGTTCCTTACCTGCATCATCTCATTGGATCCCTACAACAGTCCTCAGAGGCCAGTGTGGATGTCACCCCACTTGCCAGTTGAGGAAAATGGAGCCCAGTGACTTGCCCAAGTCACTCAGCTAGGAAGCAGCCAAAGCTGGGGCTCTAACTGCTATCCTGTTGTCCTGCATTGATGGCGACACCGAACTAGAGAGCTTCATTTGGCCAAGGGCACACAGACTGTCAGTAGTAGAGTCTCCTCTGTTAGGGTGCAGCCATCCAACCATCAGCCCTTTTGGGTGGGGCCTAGTTGCACACTGGCTTGCTGGGTATGTGTGTAATTCTGTGTTCTGAATGTACCATAGTAGTAATTTTGCCTGTTTGCTGAGTTGCTGATGTATTTGGGGGGATAATCATTAATATGCACATACTGTTTTGTTTTTGTTTTTGGTGGTAGGGATTATTCCCAAGGCCTTGTGCACGCCAGTCAAGCGTTCTGCCACTGAGCTGCACCCCCACCCAGCACAGTTTTGCATCACTTAATGATGCAGATACACTCTGGGAAGTGGGTCTTTTAGGCAACCTCATCATTATACATCATAGCTTGTATTTACGTGAACAAGATGGCTGCATTACCCGGCGATGATCTTACAGGGTCACCATTGTGTGTGGCTCGTTGATGACTGAAATGCCATTATGCAGCACGTGGCTGTACTGGGAAGAGTCTTTCCCATCCCTATCCCCCAGCTATCCAGGCTCCTCTCCCAGGGCAACCACCCTCACCAGGTTTCTATACGTATACATTGTCCTTCCAGATATTTCCACCCATGGAGCAGATGTGCTTGTCTGCTTTTGTTTTCCAGAATGCATTTTACTTCTTCTCATGGTGTCCCTGTCAGTCATGATCAGGTCACACATTCATTTAGGCAAGTTCTGTGTTTCTGATTTTTCTGCTTTCCCGAGTCTAGGTTTCAAATTCCCATCTCTGTGCCTGTCTCTTCCTGGTATCCCCCTGAACTTCTCTTCCCCAGCCAACCTTCCCAACCTCCCCTCCCCAGCCTCTGTCCCCTGGTCTCCCACTCCTGTCCTGGCCTCCCTCCCCCAGCCTCCCTCCCCTAACCTCCTTTCCCCAGCCTCCCTTCCCACCTTGTTTGCTGCCTATGGTCCAGGCTGGTATGGACAATAGGACTGCCGAATGTGTGGGAAATGCCATCACAGCAAAGTCCATGAACTCCAAGTAAAGACACAGCGACTCTGCTGTCCTTGAGGCATAACATGCAGGCAGGAAGCCAGGCTGATGTCCAGGCCGTGACCTCTAGCTGAGTTGAGCAGCTCTCTCCGGCCTCAGCGGGAAGAAGGGCGCAGGAAGAGATGAGGCCTCCTCGAGCGAGTACAGGCCATGCATTAGTGTTCTGTGGGACTTCCCTGGATTAACGTGGCTGCGCTCTGGCCCGGGGACATGTGGAGCTTCTGGACAGAACATGGTTACATCTTCATTTCTGAGCGGATGTCCTTCGATCAAAGTAGCCTGTCCCCCAGGAGCAGAGAGCAGGGTGCACACTGTCACCAGAGATGGCATGAGAACACGCAGTGCCCTCTGCTTGCAGCCGCTTCCCTCCCCTCTCACCAGCCAGCTCTGGCTCTCCCTGCACAGGCCAGCGAAGATGTCCTTTGCCCAGGAGGTGACCGGGCTCATGCCTGGGTCTGGGCCCCTCCCTTCATCGCTCTCACTGTGCACTGCGCCCTGGATTCCTCCAGGCTGGTGGCTGAATGGTTCATTGGGAATGAGTCATTTCATGTTTTTCCCCTCCTAGAAAGGTGTCTACCGTTGGTTCATGTCACTGGGCTGTGCAATGCTGGAGAGAAGGTAGTGAGCAAGACAGCCTTAGGCCCTGCCCTCCCAGAGCTTATAATCACAGGGTGTAGAACTGTCATGGACGACAGCCACGGGGCTGGGGGAGGTACAGGGGCTGTGGGTGCCCAGAGTAAGTCCTTACCCACTGGCATCACGGAAGGCTTCTCAGAGGAGGAGACATGAGCGGAGGCCTGATGAGGAGGGAGCCAGGTAGAAGAGGGCAGAGTGTGATACTTGTACCGTGTCCCCAGGGCTACCCTCTCCCTTCCTTAGCAGGTGTCTCAAGTGGCCATTCCAACTTCTGATCACCCTTCTCTGCACTAGGCTTTGTGCTGAATGCGGACAACTCAGCTCGGAACCTCATAGGCTTGGTCACTGCCCTCGTGAAGCTCAGTCTGTTGTGTGAGAGGGGTTGAGGGAGGGATACCAAACAAAAATGCCCCCAGGTACACAAGAGCAAAATCACGGAGAGAAAGGCTAGGGTGCTAAGAGGGGAGGCGGTACTGAGGCTAAGAGGAGCAAAGAATTTGCCAGTCTTGGGGAGAGATGGCAGCAGTGGTAATTTTAGGGTTGGGGATAGCACATGCAAAGGGCCTGAGGTGGGATAGACTAATATGAAAGAACTGGAAGGCCTGAACATAGAATGAGGGGGACTGGCACAACAGAAAGAATAAGAGGTAGACAGGGCCACCTATGCTTGGTTGTGTCAGGCTTTTGGCCTTTTACATTTTTGGGCCTGGGGAGCAGAGGAGAGGGGCGGGGGTTAGAGAGGTAGGAGGGCTTTGACAAATTACTGGCATGAGAATCCTGTCCAGGGAGAGGACATGTCCACCACACTACCATGGGCAGTGTCTGTAGAAACAGGAAATTCAATGTATACACACGAACATAAGAAAAATGCCAATTACAATTATGGTAGATGATATTTTCCCCTCTCGGAAGAGCAAGAGCAAAAGGCATGAGCACACGCTGCTGGCAGTGGCGTGGGGAGGAGGCACACTCGTCCGATGCTCATGGAGAGGACAGGACTTGTGCTTCAGAGGGCACTTTGGCAGTGTATCTCAACACCATCCTGGCGTGCCCTCCTTTGCCTCAGCACTTCCATTCCTGGGAGTTTTGGCCTCCAGATGTTCCCATATGTGAAAAGTGACTGTGTCTGGGGTTATTTATTACAGCATGCTTTTTGAAGCAAAAGCTGGGAAATGTCCTACCTGTCCGTTGGTAGGACTCTGGGTGAATTGGTTAGGTTTGTCTACAGTGGAACACTAGGCAGCTGTGAAGATGGAATAATAGGATGGGCCTTCTGTGTCTGCGGTATACTGCCAAGGAAGAAGATGGAAAGGAAAAGACTCCTCTTCCTAGTTCTCCATCAGGGGCAGCAGACTGAGAAATGGAGGGGGGTTGAGGCCTGCGCAGGCCCCCGTCTATCTGTGGCTAGGGGCTGCTATCTGCCTCATAAAGCAGGTGGGGGGGGTTTATCTTCTGGGGAGACACCATTGTCTTCTCCTTTACAAAAGCCTCCTACACAGTTGGCTTTGATATTTGCCAGGAATGCAAGGTCAGAGATTGAAGCCACAAGGGTCTGGGTTTTCAGTTGAGGTGGAGAGAGAAGATAGGGTTTATATCCAGAACATTCAGAGATGGGTGCAGTTACATCCAGAACTCATCAGTGCAAACTCAGCCTGGGCTTCACGACAGTCATAGAAGTGGATGCTTTAGTAATAAAAAGTAACATCGTTCTGGATGTGGTGTTGGACACCTGTAATCCCAGGACTTGGTAGATGGCCCCAGGAAGAATGAAAGTTCGAGGCCAGCCTGGGCTGCCTAGTGAGACCCTGTCCCATAAAGACACAAAGGCTGGGGATGTGGCTCAGTGGTAGAACACTTATCTAGCATGTGCAAGGCCCTGGGTTTGGTCCTAGTACTGCAAAACACAGAGACGGACAGACAGATACCTAGTCATCTCCCCACCCAACCCCCAGAAAAAAAAAGAAAGAAAATAGAGGGAGAATATTGGCTTGATGAAGATTCCAGTTCCACACAGCCCTGGAGTACTCTGAACTCTCAAACTGGATCACCTTAGCTTCCCAAACCAGGCACTTGTTTTTAGCTATGCATATGTATATATAGTACGATGTGTGGAGCCAGGCATGGGGCCCACCTGTAATACCAGTACTCAGGAGACTGAGGCAAGAGGATGGAGAGTTTGAGGCCAGCCTGGGCTACATAGTGAAACCCTGTCTAAAAAAATGTGTGTGCATTTAGCATATGTCTGTGTGTATGTATGGAAAAATTATAAATGTGCATGTGCCTATATGCCTGCAACCATACCACAATGGCTTCCGATCCCATCACATCTCGGAAGCTAAGTAAAATCAGGCCTGGTTAGTACTTAGATAGGAGACCACTTAGGAACACCTAGGTGGGAGAAGGACCTGGCAGCCCACTCCCCCAAAACCAATCAGCCATTGAAAGCCCTATGAATTGCAGAGAAGCACTGACAATAGTGCCAAGCATGACACAGTGTCGGATAGTGTTTCATCTGTTGTACATAGAGTTGCTATAAGTTGGACCCAACACCATGGCACCTAACAAGTCTCTGCTTGAATGGATGAGATGCCACCTCAGAGAGAGGCCTTTCTGAGCTCCTGTCTAAAATGGCCCTCCTTATTATTTTCCACCGAGCTCTATTTTTCTTCACAATGTTTATCATCGTTTGATGTTATGCATTTGTTTGCCTTTTGTACCATCTTCCTTAGAGTGGGACCTCCTGGAGGGCAGGAGTCTTTGTTTTGTTCCTGTCCTTTTTTTTTTTTTTTTTTTTTGGATACTAGGCGTTGAACCCAGGGCCTTGCACTTGCATGCTTTGCAAGTGCCATACCACCGAGCTGCACCCTCAGCCCGCCCCCCACCCTTTTTTTTTTACATTTTGAGACAGGGTCTCATAAATTACGCAGGCTGTCTCTGGTCTCACACTTGCAATCCTTTTGCCTCTGTCTCTCAAGTCACTGGGATTATAGGCATGTGCCACCTTGCCCGGTTTGTTTTGTTCCTTTCTATATCCCCAGCTGTAAGCCAGTGTCTGGCCTGTAGTAGTTGCTAAATAAGTGTTGCTAGATGACTGTGAACAAGCCAGAAGAGGGCTGTTTATCCCCATGTTACAGAGGGAACTGGGTGCCCAGAGGCCTTTCCCTCCTCTCATGGACTGTAAGGAACAAGGAACAAATTGAAGGCCCATTGCTCCTCTGCCTGCGGAAGAAGCAAGAAATCGCTATAGACTGCCTTTTCTGCTGTTGAGCTTCTCCCTTTACTCACGGTCCCCTTCTTTTTTATTGTTTATTTTGCAATACTAGGGAGTTTGACCCAGGGCCTTGGACATAATAGACAAGCGCTCCACCACTGAGCTGCAGCCCCAGCCCTTTTTTATTTCTTATTGTGAGACAGGGTCTTGCTAAGTTACACAGGCTGACTCTGGCTTCAAACTCGCACTCCTCCTGCCTCAGCCTCCCAAGTAACTGGGATTAAAGGCATGTACCATGGTGTTGGGCTTGTTTTTTGTTTTGTTTTGTTTTGAGACGGGGTCTCACTGTGTAGCTTGTGCTGACCTCAAACTCACTATGTAGGCGAGACTGCACTGGAGCTCACCATCCTTCTGCCTTAGCCTTCTGAGTCGCTGGTATTACGAGTGTGTGCATGGCACCCAGCCCCTTGCCTTGAGAGGTTGCGGTACTGGCTGGGTGTCTTCTGCTGAGCCCTGCCTGTGAAGCTGTGAAGCTTTCTGTACCATTCATTCCTCTGGCCATCTGGCTGGGGTGACACTTGTTCTGGACAGTTACTCCATGTAGAGGGTCCCATAAATTTCTATGCGCATAGAAATATATGCCTCTCTTTGCATAGTTTGCTTCTTTTCTCAGTCAGTGCAAAGGCCTAGGTTGTATGCAGATGTGTCTTCATTTTTCTTGGATCTCCAAGGGTATTCACTTAGCTGATGTCCTCTGAGTGTCTTGTGGATGACTCGGTGGCTCAGGGTCTGAGGATACCATCGTGAACAGAATGAGTATCCTGCACCCATAGAATTCACATTCTCATCAGCAAGATGATAAAGGAAAACAGCAGCAGCGATAAGTCCTCTGCAAGGAATAGGGGCCGTCTGAGCTGGGTTGCTTAGGGAAGGCCTGAGGAGGGGACAGTCATAGGAACACCTGACTGGCAAGAAGCCAGCTTTGAGAATAGGTAGGGCAAAATGTGCAAAGGCCTAGGGGCAGCAATAAATTTAGAAGAGAAAAGTAGCCAGTGTGGGGGAACATGTGGGTGATGGATATAGAGGAGGATGATGGAATCTGAGATATCTTGCCCAGATTGGCCTCAAACTCCTAGGCTCAAGGATCCTCTTGCCTCAGCCTCCCGCAGAGTCTACGTCGCCGTTTGTTGGCCAGTCCTGCTGATGGGCTCTCAGGTCTCCCATCCTCGCCGACATTCACACCTACATTCTGGGCTGAATCTAGAAGGATCAAGGACAAGGGCGTTCCCCACAGAGGGAACCCCCAGGGTAAAGACTGGGGCTCTGCTATTGGGCCCTCACTTCAGCCGAGGCCCTGGCGTGGGGTGTGAGTGGGCTGTGAGGTGACAACAGCTGCTTTCAGCTCTGCCCTGGCGTCATGGGGAGGAGCTGGCTATGCAGACATTCTAGCATGTTCTCCCACCTGCTCCCCATCCCAGAGTTGCTTCCTCTCCCACCCGCCCCAGATGCATCCAGAGTTCAAGCCAGAGTGACTGCAGCTCTCTGCATCCTGCTGGCCTTCCTGCCATTCTCGGGCCCTGGCTCCCCTCATTTCAGTGAGCTCTGTTTTCCCAGGGGCCTGGAGCAGAGGCGGGCCAGGCCTTTGGTTCTTGACCAGCGCTGCAGGGAGATGAGCCTATGGCAAGGGAGCAAGGAGGTCTCTTACTGGTGTGAGCGTGGTTCTCTGTGGTCTTTGCCCCCTGTTCCCTCTGGTTTCTCTGGCCTTGTTCTTGCAGGCCTGGGTCGCCCAGGCAGTGGTTGCTGCTGGAGGCTCCCTCGTCCTTTCTGAGGGGCTTTGGGCATTTGGGGGACTCTTGGCCAGTCAGCTAGTGAGGATAGCTCACCCAGTATGAGTTTAAGACCACAGTGTGACCTGCGAGCCCATCAGGAGAGAGCATGCGCCCCTGGTCCCCTCCTCCTGCCATCAGAGCCCCTAGTCCCCGAAGACCTGGCCCTGACCTGGCCTGGGTGTCTCTCTTGTGCTAGCCATGCCACTTCTCCAAGTTAGCATCGCTGGGAGGTCACTGGCTGCCTACCACGGGCTGGATAGCAGGAAGAATCACAGGTCACGTGATGGTGAAATTTGACATGTTTCAGCTCATACCAGGTCTGAGAAAGAAAAAAAAATAGGGAGGAACAACCTTGAAGGAGAAGTATATAGGGCATTAATGAGCTCAGTAAGTACACTCCCTGGCTGCTAGAGGACGTGTGAATCATTGTGACCTTTTTAGAAAATCCTCTGGGGAAAACAAAAATCAACAAAAAAGCCCAACAAAAAAATCGCTTATTTATTTCTCTGAATGAGCAGAACATGCATGTGATAAAACATTTAAAAGGCACAGTAAAGCTGTAGAGTGAGAAGTCAGCCTCCCCTCCCTGTCCCCAGCCACTTGGTCACCCCCGGGTGACACCCATTTCAGGTGTGCTTTTTACAGAGATTCAATACAAAAGCAAGCACTTCTGCAACCCAACTTTGAGATCATTCCATAATATGATGATATAATCATCCATAAATAGTTTTTGATTCAGCAATGCCGCCATCAAGACTCAACTGCATGGAAAATATAGCCCCAGTGCTAAAGGATATTTGTTGCAGCATTGTCTGCAATGGCACAACAAAAAACAAACCATGGAAAGAATGTAGAATGATCAGATGAACTGTGTCTCATTCATGCCGCCGGAACACAGTGGCTAGAAAGGGGCACGAGCACGAGCGGTCCATCAGAGGCACTTCAGTGACGCACGCAGGGAAAGTGAGATTCGGGAAAGTGATGTGGTTTGATCCTGTTCAGGTAAAACACGAGGACCGACGTCGTCATGGTTTTGTTAGGGACGCTGAGTGTCCTACTTCATTCTCTTCCATGTCCTGTGGCCTGCTTAGCCCAGCCTTCTGTTCTGGGATAATTGGCCGTACCCTCAGCTGTGGTCACCACAGGCTTCACCTGCCAGTCCAGATCAGCAGAGCCCATGGTGACGGTACTGGATCATCTGGGCCTTACTGGGTGAGGAGAGGCTAATGTGCTCCAGGGTGCTGGGGGCTGTGGTGAGAAATCGCTTCTCCCAAGCCTTGACAACAATCTGGCCCATTTCCCAGCCATTCGGTAGAACAAAATAAGCAGTTTGGTCACCTGTGAAGCATGCATTGCAACCAAGCCTGCACTTGTGAGATGCACAAGGGTCTGTGGAGATGCTGAGGTCAAGGCTTTGGGTCTCTGGCTGTGTTCCAGATGAAGATGTGCGGGGAGGCAGCACGGGGGACAGTTGACCCCGTGTCTACCCCTGGCTACCATTCAGAGCGACCCCATGGACACTTCTGCCCCCTTCCTAGATGGGATGGTGGACCTGGAAGGAAAGCTGTGGGTGGGCATGCCCCCAAAGGACTATCTCACTGGACACTCCAAGGCCACCCTTGGTGCCGTGGTCTCTGACTGTGGTGTCCAGGACTGTTGCTTGTGGGGCTCTGTCTCCTCTCCCTTTGCACCTACCCCTGCTTCTAGCATCTGGGCGAGTTGCCCCCATGGTCTCACGCTCCCCTCAGCAGCCATGTGGTGGTGGGTGGGATTGGGCTCAGGGCCACTTTGGGTCATACTTCGTCTCCTGCTGGAGTTGCATAGGGCTCGTCCTTACAGAGAAAGACACAGGGTCCAGTTGTGCCCTTCCCCAGCCCCTGACTATAGCACATGTGTTCTCAGTGATCCCCCTTTCTGTACCCCTATGCCACGGAAAAAGAGGAGAGTACTTCCTGTCCCCACAGCAGCCCCAGGCTCTGCCCCAGGCCCTTTTCCTACTCCAGTTGTTAAGACAAGGAAGCTCCCTTCTCATAAGCTTATTCATTCCTCTGGCTCCTCAGAGGGGGAGGGCCAGTTGACATTGACTGAGTGGCTTTATCTTGCTTAGAGCATGTCGTGGCCTTTGTGGTAGATGCTTTGTGGTTGCTGGGGTCCTGGAGGGAAATCAAGGGCAGTGTGGGGCCCCTCCAGTGAAGGCTGCACTTGTGCAGGCTTGGGCAGGACAAGGGAACCAACAAGAGACAGTGACCCTCTCCGGGACTGACGACATCCATCGGCCATCATAAGACCTGGAGGGGAGGGAAGGAGAGCGGAGGGAGTCTTGGGGCTCAGCTCACTATCTGGGTGGTTGAGGAGAGACCTGGAAAGAGCCTAGACCCTTGGTGGACCCAGGCTAAGGTGATAGGAAAACTACACATTTAAATTCCTAGCATGACTTTGCCTTTCATCTCTATGCTGTGCCATGCCCGTTTTTAATGCAGACAGCAGGCCATGTCATTATTTCGTGTGTAATTACTGAACTACACACTTCGTGTTTCCCAGCTCATTCGTGCATGCTTATTTCGTTCTTACAGGATAGTGGGCATGCTGCACACAAGCACCTCAACTGTTTTTATTTCAGGCCTTTGATATGTGCCAACACTCTTGTCTGTAGTTTAGTGCAAGGGCAAGGAATTGTGGCTGTCCTGTCTTCCTCTTTCCTTCTGTCACCGCTCAACACCTGGTTGGTCAATTCAGGGAAGTGTAGTTGGTAAAATAGGGTGTGAGAGGGCCCCAGGGTCTCTCTTATTTCCTAGAAACCACTCCTCCTTTCTGTATTGGATGTAAGCTCTGGGCTCTAATGGAATCACCTCTTAGGACTGAAATTGTCCCTGCCTGCTGTGTTATAAATGTGACTTACCTTATCCTCCTGTTGAGAGTTGCTGAACCCCATGTGTCATTGGTCCTGGAGTCCTGTGCTTGTGGGCATCAGGAATAGTGTATGTAAATGCTGTGACCAGTAGCAGCAGATGTGGCCATCACAGGGGTCTCCTCTGCTCACACACATGCCTCCTTGGCCCTTGGACTTCACCTGAAAGACACAAGCAGTGCTTGTAATCCCAGCTACTCAGGAGGTGGATGCAGGAAGATTGTAGGTTTGAGGCCAGAGGCAGCCTGTGTAATTTGAATTCAGTGAGACCCTGTCTCAAAAATAAAAATGTTTTATTTTATTTCATTTCAGTATTGGGAGTTGAACCCAGGACCTCCTGCATGTGAGGCAAGTGTTCTACCACTGAGCCACATCCCTAGCCCTGACTGTATACACTAATGAAACATCGAGTATCCTTACCTGTGCTTGTTTCTACCCCATCCACTAGTGGATAGTGGTCCATTTTGACAGATGAAACCACCAACCCTCCATTTGCTCAGACCAGAAACACAAAAACCTGTGTATACACTGAGAAGTCAGTATCTCTATTGAAAATACAAAAATGTGCCCTACCAAAAAATGACAGTTACTCTGTGTGCTTATTTGGTGAGCTGCCCTTGATGTTGTGCTGTGTAGTTTGAATCCGGCAACAACTCAGTTTGGAAAAGCTCATGAGATCGCATGAATGCCCTTCTGGAATCTTCCTTTTCTCCCTCGCCTCCATGGCCAACCTATCAACAAGGCCCACTTGTTGTTGACTTAAAATCCATCCTCACCAGCCCCCTCCTCTCTATTCTGCTGCCTGGGTTTAGCTGTCACTGTGTCTCTTTGGCTATATAGCAGCTACCACACTACTGTTTCTCTCGGCTGCTTTTGAACCCCAACAAAGTCTATGCAACAACCAGAGGGATTTTTCAAAAATGAAAATCAGAACACATCAGTCCCCTGGTTCCTATCATACTTAGAATAAAAAACACATGGCTGATGGTGGTCCACAGCCCAGCTGCTCCAAATGTAGCCCCTCACACTGCCTCCCTTGTGATCTGGCTGCATATTAAGTTGAACAGACTTGTGCATCTTCCTCCATCTCCTGGGATGCTCTTTTATTTTTTTTCTGTTAGAGACTTTATGTGACCAACTCAATACTTTAGTCTGGGTAGCCCTTCTAGTGTCTTTTGAGATATAATTCGCATACTATAAAATCCATCATTTAAAAGTTTACAGCTCACTCTGGGCATGGTGGCCCACCCCTATAATCTCGTCACTCTGTAGGTGGAGGCAGGAGGACTTCGAATTCGAGGCCAGAGGCAGCTTGCATACCTTAGTGAGACCTCAACTCAAGATAAAATTGAAAATGGGCTGGGGGTGCAGCCCAGTGGCAGACCACTTGCAAAGTATGTATAAGGTCCTGGGTTCAACCCTCAAGTACTGAAAAAAAAAAAATTGTACAATTCAAGCTGGGCATAGTGGCCCACTCCTGAAACTCCAGCACTTGGGAGGCAGAAGCAGGAGGATTGCTGCAAGTTCAAGGCCAGCCTGGTCTACATAGTGAGTTCCAGGCTGGCCAAGGCTACATAGTGAGGCTTGTCTCAAAAAATAAAACAAAAAAATTTTAAATAAAATGAAGTGTACAATTCAGTGGTTTTTAATGTATTCACAGGTTGTGCAACAAAGAGCACTATCTAATTCCAGGACTTTTTCATCAGCCCAAAAAGGGACCCTGAACCCATTATTGATCATCCACTAATTTCTCCCACTCCAGTCTCTGGTAACTACTAATTACTTTCTGTTTCTATGGATTTTCCTATTCTGAACATTTCCTGTACATCAAATCATATAATATATGGTCTTTTGTGATGGGCTGCTTTCATTTATCATCATGCTTTTAAGTCTTATCTATATTGGACATGAATTAATCCTTCATTCTTTTTTATGGCTGAATCATATTCCACATTTTGTATATCCATTCTTCAGTTAATGGACATCTTGGGTATTCTTGTTCCTGCTTTTCACATAGCTTCCATCTCTTTTTTTCTGTAGTTTTCATCTTAAATTCACACTGCTCTGCTGCATGGCACCTCTCATCACTTCTCCTTATATATGTATGTGTTTGCCTATTTATTTTTTGTCCCATATTTAAGATTATAAGCCTTGTAGGGACGAGGTGTGTATCTGCTTTTATCCACTGTTTCCAGCTCTCTTCCTTGCCATGTCCAGCATAGTGTGGGGCTGCATAGAACTTAATAAATAGCTCAATATATCTCACATTTCTCATTTTACCTTCTCCTAAAGCTAAATGATCACAATCCTGTTCTGTGTGAAATTCTGAGGAATTCTGTGTCCAGCTTTCTCCCTTGTGTTGAGGAAAGGGGGGTGGGGTCCTAAAGCACGCGTATGCTCAAAAAGATGGCATGTTGCTAGCAGGATGTCTCTGGTCATTCATCTGCTGCGGGAGACCACAGTAGCTTTTGAAAAATGCATTTGGCTGCCAGTAGCAGAGATCAGAAAAAATAATGGTGTAAACTCAATGGAGAGTGGTTTCTCTCGTGAGTGAAATGTCCAGAGAATGGCAGTCTGGGCTGTCGTGGCAGCTTCATAAACAGAAAAGCTGGATCCTTTGGCCTAGTGTCCTTTCATTTTGACGTCCCTGGCACAAAGGTTTCCTCCTTCTGGTGTCTTCATGGCCCAGTGTGGCTGCTTGGAGTCAAGCCAGTGAGTCTGTAGTCCAGGTGGGAATGGGGTGGGAGAATAGGCACGAAAGCATAGCCTTGCTTTGTGTTTCTGGTGAGGAATTTTCCTCAGAGTTCATAAAAACTTCCCCATGCCTCTTATGCAGGGGCTGCAGGGAAGATTGGGAAGCGTAGTCTTAGCTGAGCATCGTGGGAAGGAAGAGAAGAATGGCTGCAGCATGGGCAACTATCCGTAGGTCCATTTCCTGCTCTGTCTGGGCCACGGCAGCCAGCTTCTGCTCATTGGCCTGGACCCCAGCCACCTTCTTTCCCTAAGTGACCAGAATTAGAGCAGAGACTTTTTCTGTGTATCTGGTGACTAGAAGGTGAGAATTTTGAGACTCCTGAAGGTCTTGCCAATGCAGAAAACCTACCATGTAACCAGCAATAAGAATAATGGTAGGTTGCATTTATTAAACGCTTACTGCATAATAAATTCTGCTCTAGACAGATCTCATAGAATCATTTTTTACCTAATCCTCACAACTCCCCTATTATCCCTGTATTATAGATGAAGAAACTGAGAGGTTAAGTAACCATAAATGTTCTTGCTGTTGATGTTTTTTTTTTCCTTTCTGTTCTTCTCTTTCAGTATATTATGAATAAGAGGATTAAAAATTGAAGCCTAACCTATTTTGGTAGCTTGACCACTGTTGTAACTTCCATCTCATTAGCTGGGATCTGGGGAGGGCTTTGTGGAAAAGCACCCAGCAGTGGCAACCACTTTGACAAGCTGTTTTCATAGGAGTTCAGGAAGGGGCTTAACAGTTGGCACATCCAGCAAATGTCTGGTGACAGGAGGAAAAAGGATTCACGAACTCTGCAGGATTTCCCTGGCCCCAGAGCCTGGGGCCAGCTGACCACAATGCAGCTGTGGCAGAGGGCGGGGCTTAGCCTTCAAATGATGGTCACCTCAACTGCTCTCAGCAGGCTGGAGGGCGAACTCTGTGCCCAGGTCAGGTCCTCTGAGAATTACCTCAAGAATCAAGTCATCTTTCTAGATGCCTCTAGTCAGCCTTGCTCAGAGGAAGTCCTTGATTCCCAATGTTGGTGGCTGTTTCGAGTCTCTTTGAGACACCTTGCAGTCCATGCCAGTGGCTGTCAGCAAGCTCTGCTGTTTCAGCTAAGAATGCATTTGGCTGCAAGTATCAATATACAAGTGGCATTGTTGCTTTGAAACATAGGTGATCATCTGGGTCACAGAGCAGTGTGGAGGGGGGGCCAACGCCTCAGCACTAGTAGGTCTCCGACTCTCTTTGCACTCCATCCCATGGCCACAAGATGGCTGCTGCACCCACCTTCTCTGGGAAGCCAGGGCTCCCAGAACATTCAGTCCTTCTGCCCTATGCAGGCTGGCCTTCTGAGGACAAGAGGGACCCTCTCAACTCCTGCTCTCACATCCACATTCCAAGCCAGGAAGCGGCAGAATAGTGAAGGGGCAAAGGCTGTGCGGAGAGCAAACGCTTTCCCAAATCCTCTGATGACAGGCGATGGCTGTGCCAGGGTTATGAAGAATTAATTGCTCCTGTGTTTTCTTGTAGACACGTTCAGATTTTTTTGTTTGCATTTGGGTCTTTGACTCCTTGGTTCTGTGCATGTGGGCAGTGGGGTTCATGGCTAAGCCCATGCCCTTCACTTTGCCTTGTTGATGGTTCTGGAGTCCAATCCACTGGGTTCAGAGCCCACTTGACTGTGCTGCCTATTTGCTGTGCCACCTTCGGCAAGTCACCTCTCTGTACCTCAGTTTTCTGGTCTGTTAAAAATGGGGATCCAACCTAGGCACTGTGGCACATGCCTTTAATCCCAGAGACTCAGGAGGCTGAGGCAGGAGAATTGCAAGTTTGAGGCCAGAGGCAGCCTGCATAACTTAGTGAGACTATGTCTCAAAATAGATTTTTAAAAAAGAGGCCAGGGATGCAACTGAGTGGTGGAGAGCTTGTCTAGCATGTGGAAGGCCCTGGGTTGAACCCCCAGTACTGGAGAGGGAGAGGGGGAGGGGGAGGGGAATCCCAGTAGAACTTTCGTGGGTTGTTATGAGGATTAAATGAGTTAATAGTTACAGAATTGAAAACAGTGCCTGGCATGTGATGAAGTCATGTACCCAGAATGAGAATCTGCAAGGCCACACAGGGTCCGGGAGCTGCAGAGACCCCTGAACCCCAGTCAGTGGGAGAAGTGAGACATGTCATTGAGGTTACTGGCTCTTCATCCTCATAAGAAGTTGCCAAGCTGGGCGTGGTGGTGTACCCCTATGATCCCAGCACTTGGGAGGCAGAGGCAGGGAGAAGCATGAATTCGAGGCTAGCCTGGGCTACACAGTGTGACTTTGTCTCAAAAACAAAAAGAAAAAAGAAAAATTGCCAAATTGCTCTCCCAAAACATTCATTCCAGTCTCCACTCCCACCCACGGTGACTGAAAGTTCCCCTTGCTCCACAATGCCACACAGTTGGTGGTGTCAGCCTCTGACATTTTGGCCAATCTGCTGTGTGTGAAATGAAACCCGGTGTTGTTTTCTCTCTGAGCACCTTCTCCACAGAGATCTCTCTATGGAGAAACCCCTCAGCCGTGGTGGTACCTAGGCTGGGTTGCAGACAGGAAGCCGCCAAGCCATGCTATTGCCTGGGCTGGGTTACAGGCAGGAAGCTGCCAGGCCCCTGGCACAGTGGAAC
Organism: Pedetes capensis; assembly: GCA_007922755.1. NCBI lineage: Eukaryota > Metazoa > Chordata > Mammalia > Rodentia > Pedetidae > Pedetes > Pedetes capensis. Next base: position 128,254 of record VMDO01002648.1, read on the forward strand.
TCTGGTGGTTCTGTGTTCTGGGCCCCAGACCTCAGGCTAACCATCAGAGGCAAGTGGGGCTGGGGCACAGGCAATGAGGAGTGAGGCCCTCGAAGCCAGTGACCCAGTTATGGTCATATTGTAGGTGGCATCCATCAATGAAAGAGCTCGTGCTAAGTCACTAATGCGGATTATTAATAGAATATAGGTCAGAAGAGAAAACATGATTAATTGCAGATGATCTCAGCGGCTGTTGAGGGCCTAGATTCTCCCAAGGCAGAGTCCTTTCTTCCCATATCAGCTTTTCTGTTGGAATCTAGGCAGAGGCAGCTGAGTGAACAGGCATTTTCCTAAGTCGCTGTTTCACAGGCAGCATGGGGATGGATGTAATGGGAATCATCTCTAAATGAGCACAATTAGACTACTTTACTAGTAGGTGAGGAAGTCCCTGGTGCCCTGACGTGACTCTCAGGTAAAGTACAGAAAGGAGGGTGCAGCTCAAGGCGGAGGGCCACAGGGGCGTGGGTCTCCTGCACCTGAAATTGTTTTGCCCAGACCAGCCACTTCCACAGCTGGCTGTGCAGAGGAGGAAAGCCTGGCTGCCCTTCATCACCACCCAGGCCAGAGAGGGTGGCTATGGTCAGGTCCTCTCACAGGTTACGTGGACACTGCCCAGGTTGTGTGTCCTGCTCTGAGACAGAAAAAGAAGGAGCATCTCCTGCCTTCTCTGGCCTAGTGGCCGGTAATCCCGCCTGCTGGAAAGCACATGCCGGCAGCAGTCACCAGCTGTGACCAGTTAGATCAGTCACCTCTTCTTCCTCGGGGGAAACCAAGGAAAGGGAGTTGTTCCAGTCGACTTTGTACTACCAGGACAAAGTGCCTGACAGACTCATGTCAAACAGAGGAAAATATATTTTGGCCCACACTTTCAGAGGTTTCAGTCTGGCGGCTTGGCCTGTTGATTTGGGGTCTGTGGCAAGGTAGTACATCATGGCAGGATTGCATGGGACAGGAAGCTGCTCCCCTCCTAGTGGCCATGGAGAAAAGAAAGAGACGGCTGGTGGCACATTCCTGTAGTCCCAACACTCAGGAAGGTGAGGCAGGAGGATTTCGAGTTGAGGCCAGCCCAGGCCACACAGGGAGTACCAGGCCAGCCTGGGCTATATAGTGAGACCCTATCTCAGAAAAAGGCTGGGATTTAGCTCAGTTGGTAGAGCGCTGCGCTGCAGTCTCTGAGGTCCCTAGTTCAATTCCCAGCACTGCAAAGATGGGAGAAGGACCTGGTAATCCACTCCCAAGGCACTCCCGAAACAGTCAGCCATTGAAAACCCTATGAGGGTCGCTATGAGTTGGATACTGACTCAACGGCACCTAACAACAACAACAAATCTCAGAAAAGAAAAAAAAAGCCAGGTATGATGGCACATTGCCTATAATACTAGTGACTCGGGAGGCAGAGGCAGAAGGATCACTGGTTTGAGGCCAGAGGCAACCTCATGACTTAACAATATCCTGTCTCAAGATAAAAAGTAAAAAATGGGCTGGGGGTGCAACCCAGTGGTAGATCACTTGTGAAGAAAGTATGTGCAAGGTTCAACCCCCTAGTACCACCAAAAAAAAAAAGTGAATATATATATAATATGTATATGTGTATATGCATATATACATATGTATGTATGTACACACACACACACACACACACACACACACACACACACACACACAAATGGAAAGACAGGAAGGAAAGGAAAAGAAAAGAAACCAGAATCTCCTTCAAGGGCACACTCCCAGTGACCTGAGACCTCCTTCTAGGGCCACCTAGACCACCTCTTAAAGGTTCCCACACCTTCTAGTAGCACCAAGCTGAGAACCAAGTCTCCAACACATGACCTTTGGGGGACCTTCCAGATCTCCCCTGTAGTGAAGGTGAAGTGTGTATGAATGATCTCTTCCAAGTGAGTTGAGATGGAAATGCGGGTGGAATAGGAAAGGCTGGTCCACAAGTAAAGGGACAGAAAAGCACAGGTGCAGCCCTACCTGTGGGCAGGTGAGCAATCTGGCCGGTGTAGGAGCAAGTGCAGAAACCCCTGACCAGAAGGTTTCAGAGAGTTTCAGTGAGGACCAACACCAAGGTCATTTACATGTCAATGCTCTGACTTGTGATGTGAGGATTGGTTTTCAGCATACTGACTATGGAACTGTGGGACAGACACACCCCTGAAAGACCACTGTATGAAACAGGAAGAAATGGAGCCACTGTGGTGAAATGGTGAGGCAGAGGCCTTGAGCCTCCCTCGCTGCCTTTCTCACCCTTTGTGGCTTCCCTAGGGGAGGAGTTCAGAGTGAAACCTCTTAGGCCTGTAGGGGGCCCTTCTGTGTCCCCCAGCTGACCCTGAGCCCCAGATGAGTCCTTTGAACATCTTGAACTTCAGCCTCCTTCCCCATCAGGTGGGTGGGTCAGACTAGCTCTGAGTGCTCCTCACCCAGTTGCTGAGGACACAGGCTGCAGAGGTCCTTGCTGTCCTTGGGATGCGCAGTATTTTGTGGGTTTTTCTTCTTCCTGGAGAGACATGGCATGGTTTTGTTTTGTCAGCTTCTTCTAAGAGTCATGTTTACCCAAACACAAAGGAGCACTGTGTTGATTCTTGAGGTCCCTTCCTGGTCTATTATTTCTGTTGAAAGTGACAGAATCTCCCCAGCTTAAACTGCAAAGGAAGGTTGATGGCTCAGGGACCTGAAAATCCCAGACCTGGCCTGACTGGAGTCACTACTCAGATAATCTCTTCAAGAACTCACCCCCCACACACTCTTCTCCTCAGTGGCAAAGAAGACCTAGGCAGTCTTTGCCTACCATCCCATCTCTTTCCCCCAGTAATTACAGCAAAATTTCCAGGGCCCAGGGAGGAAGCATTCACCCCAAGAGTCATGCCAAAGTATCCCCATCTCCCACTTGTTGTTTTTCTAGGATTGTGTTTTTGGTATAAACTGGTGGGAAGTGTTGGGATTGGCCTATGGGTATAACATTGTGTGATAGATGACCACAGCCACGAGCATGCTGGGATTGCTGAGCCAACTCCAAGGGTATCCTCCCTTCCCAGGGGATTTCAGACAAGGCTCTGGGATCTTGGCTCCTGGCTGGACTCCTGACCCTCTAGCCCCGCTTTGCCGGTGTTTCCACAGACCCTTAGCATTTTCTCTGCGCTGTGTGAGGTCCCCCGAAGTGGATGAGCCTTCGCAGTTTCCTCCATTCATCAGAGAGCAGTGCCAGACCAGAGAGAAGGCACCAGTGCAAATCATGCAGCTCTGCCTCGGGAGAGCTATATGCAGCTAGGCATGGTTGCATGTGCTGAGAATCCCAGCACTCAGGAGGCTGAAGGAGGAGGATCAAGAATTCAAGGCCAGCCTAGGCTACATTACATAGTGAGGTCTGGGCTTGGCTAAGGAAAAAAAAAAGAAAAAAGAAAAAAGAAGCCATATGCATTGCTTAGAGAAAGAAAGAGAAAAATTAGAGTGGCATAAAAGCAATTTCCGTTGTGATTTAAAAGGCTCTATTAAAATTTTACAAGATCTTTATTGCGGGGACTTCCTGATTGTCCCAGGAATTTTGTTAATGGGAAGTCTGGTGATAAGTGTTAGGGCTTCATAGACCAGCTGAGGGATAGCGACTGCCTGAGGAACTATTTCTGAGTTTTTTAGAAGTGTGTTTCTCTGTGTTTGCTGCTTCTATGTATAGTAACTGTTTCTGGTTTTATTTTGTTCTTCCCTAAATGGCCTGGTCTGGAAGTGAGCTCTGGGAATTGACAAGAACAGCAGTGGCCTCTGCCCTTCTGTTAGTTGGGAGCCACTTGGTTATGTAAACAAATGGAAATTGAGGTCAACCTGCTTTATGTATAAGAGAAAATGTACAGGCTCCCAGCATGGGAGAGTCTACTTATTATGGCTTCAGGAATGGTAGGATCCAGGGCCTCTGGTGAGGTTATCAGGATGCAGTTTCCTTCTCCCTCCTGGCTGTGCATTTGTCTTGGTTGGCTTATTGTCATGAAGGTGCAGAGGCTGCCCCTGGCTCTGACCAGTTTAACAGCCCCTGGGGAAATAAACACCCTCTTTGCCCACAGTCCCATCATATGTGCCAGGGCTGGTGTTTTTTGGGTCTGATCAGCCTGGCTTTCATGCCAGAAACAGGGAAGGTGACACAGTAGCATTATCGTCAGGCCAGGCCTGGACCATATGCCAGTCCCACCTTCACCCCCATCCCGTGAGTGGGGTCATTTACATAGGAATTCCATGACTGAATGGGAAACTGAGGTTCAAAGGGCTGACCCAGGGAGAAAAACAGGTGCCAGATGGACCCAAACAGCGATGCTCCGAACCTCCTCCTTCGCTAAATTTGTGATCCTAGAGGCTAAATCTGCCCCATACTTCCCCGTTTTTGCCTTGTCTCTTGGAACCAGCTTCATCTTTGCCCTCCTGTGGGTCTAGTTTAAATACTGTGTTTTGATTTGCAACTGGGATAGAACCCAGGACCTTGGGCATGCTAGGCAGGTGCTCTACCACTGAGCTACATCCTGAGCCCCAGTTTGTTGTTGTTGTTAGGTGCTGTGGAGTCGGTATCCGCCTCATAGCGACCCTCTTAGGGTTTTCAATGGCTGACTGTCTCTGGATTGCCTTGGGAGTAGATTGCCAGGTCCTTCTCCCATGAGCCCCAGTTTAGGGGTTCTTAATCTTGGGTCTGTGTGTCAGTGGGGGTTAGGTGCTGTCCCCCAAAGTTACTACCTGCCATGAGGAGTTCTACTTCTCAGGATCTTGACTCAGGGGAGATGTCGGGTCCTTGTCTCACACAGAGGAAAGAATTCCAGGGCGAGACAGAGAATGGAGCAGAGTTTCGAGTTCATTAGGTAAGGGTAAGAGACAGTACGTGCTTCAGAGCAGAGTGCAGGTGTACAGGCAGATGCGCTTGGGTGTCTTTTACAGTGGGTCTATGTATGATTTGGGGACTTTTGAAGTTACATTGCTCAATGCGATCCCAGCAGGTTGATGGTGTAGATTTGCAGATAGGAAAAGGTGCATTGTTCAAATGCCTAGCTTAGGATAATCGAGGAGCTTCTTACTACATCTAGTCACTAGGAAATTACCTAGGCCTGTTCATCTTAATTATAGTCTGTAATCTGGTTTTGTGAGATTCTCCGGGAAGCGCAGGTTCTTTGCAAACAGTTCTCACAGCAGCTTTCCTTTTTCAGTTGTCCTGGAGTTTTCAGCTGATAACACTCAGACTGGATCCTTAGGTGAAGCCCTTTCCTTCCCATGTCCCCCAAATTTTCCCTGTCTTTCTAACCTGTGTCATATGAACCGCTTGAAGTGTAGAAGTTTAGAGCAGCAGTCCCCAACATTTTTGGCACTAGGGACCAGTTTCATAGAAGACAATTTTTCCATGGACTAGGGGTTGGGCAGGTATTTGGGGCTTATTCTAGCGATGAGGAGTGGCTGTAAATACAGATGAAACCTTGCTCTCTTGACCTCCCTCATCTCCCACTGTATAGCCCACCCAGTTCCTAACCAGCCATGGGCTGGTACCAGCTTAGGGACCCCTGGTTTAAAGGATGGTGAAGTTGGCTATTACAAAAACATCTCATTTTTCTGTACTATCTAGCCAAAAATTAGCATTTCCTTTCTTTACAAATGAGGACAACCAATGACAATTGTGTTAGCCATACCTGTAAAGCCACAGCTATTTCTGCATCATATTACAGTCAAATGTCATTTATATTTATCTATTTCTAAATTACTATAGTTATTGGACCCATTACTAGAGCTCGTAATTCAAAGCATTGATCAAAAAGCATGGATATTGCCTTATGTCAGACTTGGTTTTGTTTTGCAGATATTTTCATATCTGAAGATAATTGGATTCTTTTGTAATCTTATGTATTATATTTTATAAATTTAAAAACATGATTCTGAGGAGTCTATACCCTTCTTCACCAGCCTACCAGTAGGGATCCCTGGCATAAGAAACATTAAGAAAGCCTGACCTGGTGGTGCACGGCTGTAACCCCAGCACTCAGGAGGCTGAGGGAAGAGGGTCATGAGTTCAAGGCTAGCCTGGGCTGCATATTCAGATCCTCTCTCTCAAAAAAAAAGTTGGGGGGAAGAGCCCCTTTGGACTTCTCTAGGACCCCTCCGTGGTGAGACTATTGAGGTTGTCCTGACTAATGGACTTCGGAAATATGACCACCTGCTTGTTGGGTTTCCTTCCTGGGAGGCATGCTGGGGGAACGGTCTGGCCTTTGAGCTGGACCCTGACCTTTGGGAAGCAAAGGTCGCTGTAGGACTGGGGAAATGGGTCAGGAGGCACAGTCAGCCCGCAGTCAGCCTGCCTTCATTGACCATCATGACAAGGTGCAGTCTGGGCCAGGGATCAGGAGGAGGCTCTGGAACCAGGCAGCCTCAGCTCGTGGGTTCCTTATCTCTCTAGCACCTAAGTTTCCTCATCTGTAACATGAAAATAATAATAGTATCTCCTTCTTAGGGTTACTAGGAAAGTGAAGTGAGTCAGCTCAGGACAGAGCCAGCATAGGGAACAAAAGGCACTATTTAATAGCCATTCCAATATCGGACAGCTATGAGTTGCCCTTTAATGTATTTTTTATTATTTTTATTTTTTGTTGTGGCATTTTATTGTTGCTGTCTTACTAATAGCCCAGGCTGGTCTTGAACTCCCTGTCCCTCTGCCTGTGCCTTCTGAGAGCTAGGATTGCATGCCTGGCTTTGAGGGTTGTCCTTTCAGATCTCATTTTCATGAATCAGGGCCTGGGAATACTGGCACCTGGAATGCAATGGTGACCACCACAGGGCTTTGGCTTTTCAGCCTGGAAACCTTCATTCACCCATAAGGCAACCATGTTAAACATTCATGCACATAAATTCATGAAGTTTACAGTCAGGTCAAGTGCTACTTTTCTGTCATTCCTCTTCTCACAGTGGTCTGAAGGGAGTGTCCCTACAGTGGCCCTCCATCTGTCCCACATCTCCCTGCCCTCGTGTCCTATCTCTTGTCCTCTCTCACGCTGCACCTGCCACTCTGTCCTGCCTGCTGCTCCTAAAGTGTTTCCCATGGGCTCCTTCCTCAGGGCCTTTGCACTGGCTCTTCCTGTGGCCTGGAATCACACAGTTTGTGACTCCACCTATCCAGATGTCTGTCTTCTCCTCTCGGTCAGCACTTGGTGTGAAGGAGCAGCCCCATCACCCTGTCCTCAGTTTTCATCAGGGCACTTCCTGGTTTTGTATTGTGCATTTGTTCATTATCCTCTGCCACTAGAACAACTGCTGTCTGAGGACAGTGACTGGCTTGGCCACTGGTGTATTCTCAGTGACTGGCACAAAGCCATAGTTCAGTCGGTATTTGCTGAGGGAGTGGCAACGTGAGTGACGGGTGGGTATCACAGCAGGAAGCTTCCAGGTGGCCATAGATATGATCTCTCTCTTTCCCTCTGTGTAGATGCACTGCCTTTGATGCTGGCTGTTCTGAGACCCTCAAGACACACTAGTGTCCCGAACATAGTAAGGGTGAGTACAGTGTGGCTGTTTGTTTGCCTACATTTTACAACTAGTACACATAAATGTCTTTATGATTTTAAAAAATATTTACTTGTTTGTTTATTTATTTCCCAGTGCTTGTGGTTTGAACCCAGAGTCTTGCACATGCTTGGGTTGTCTACCACTAAGCTGCACTCCAGCCCATTTTTATTTTTTATTTTGAGACAAGGTCTTGCTGAGTTACACAGCCTTCCTGTGGCCTCGAACTCATGATCCTCCTGCCTCTGCCTCCCAAGTCGCTGGGATTATAGGTATGCTCCACGGTGCCTAGCCTTTTATTCCTTATTTTAATTATATGAAAGAGTATTAAAGGGAATGCAGACTCTTCTTTCACTGTCTCCCAGTTCACCCACAACCTCATGTCTTCCTTCAGAGGAAAGTACCATCAATTGTTGAGTGACTGTCCAGCCACCTTTTTTCCCATGTATGAATATTGCTTCTCAAAAACATGCACATTTTTTATTTTAGTTTGCTGCATAAGAAAAAGAACTGTGCTATATGGCTGCTTCTGGAACATGCTTTCTCTCCCGCCTCACCGTCCTCAATAGTGGTATGCTTTAAAAGATACCCATTCCTAAGCATACACCAGTGTATTGCACTTGTATTTTTTTTTAACAACTTAATTCAACTTTAAAATTTACCAAGAGTAAATTTCATTCTTTCTTTTACATTTTTTTTTTTGAGTTTAGACACAGGGATTCACTTATGAAACTATTCCATAGTCAAGATACAGCACAGTCCAATCACTCCACTGTGTGAATGTGTTGCTTTCTTTGTAGGTTAAAAATGCATTGTAGGAGGGCGGGATGGGGGCACACACCTGTCATCCCAGCACTCAGGTGAGAGAGGCAGGAAAATCAAAAGTTTAAAGCCATTGTGGACCACACAACAAATCCTAAGCCAATCTCTGCTGCAATAGCAAGACTCTGTCTCAACAACAATAATAATACAGTATAGGTATTTATATATATAATTAAACTAGTTACATATGGTAAATACTTCTCTGTAATGTATAGGTTTTGAATATACTTAGGGTTTTTTGATTTTTGCTAGTGAACACCATCCTCTTTCATGTCGTGGGATAGACTCTGGGCAGTGAACTAGCCTCAAGGTATGTGTCCTTCCTGAATGGAGAGGCTAGCCCTTGTTTGGCAGGGTGCCAAGAAGCAGGTATTGCCTGGTTCTTGAAGGACCAGGAGATGCTATCTGTGGAAAGGGAGGGGGAAGATTCTGGCGTCCAGACTCAGGATGCAGGGAGTAGTACTGGCCGAGACTAAGCCCTGCAGCTGTGGGACCTCAATGACCAAATGGAGCTGGGTGGGTGTCATTGTATTCCTGCATTTTGGCAGCGCTCTGCACAGATGTTATGCTTTTCATTGGACGGTGGTCTCTGGGGGCCAGGTTTCTGTCAAAGCATACTTCTCAGCATAATTCTTTATTAACACTTTCATTTTTAAGTAGTTTTAGAATTACAAAAAAAAAAAAAGTTCCAAATATGCCACAGCATTCACGTATCCAACCAGCTTCCTTCCACCTTATGCCACTGTAGCACACTTTCCAGAGCCAGGAAAGTAACTTGGGTCCAGTATTGGTAACTGAATTGCAGGCTTACATCAGATGTCACCAGTTTTTACACTGAAAGCCCTTTTCTGTTCCAGCATCCTATCCAGGATTGCCCGTGCATTTACCTGTCCTGTTGCCTTAATCTCCTCCAGCCTCTAACACTTCTTCCTCTTCCCTTGTCTTTTATGACCTTGACCCTTCAGAAGAGGCCCGCTTTGTTATTTTGTCTGAATTCGGGTTTATCTTATGTTTTCTTTCGACTTGCCTGAGGTTATTGGTTATTTGGAAGAGCACTACAGAGGTGACGTCCCCCTTCAGGGCATCATACGAGGGGTCCATGATGTCCCTGCCTTTTGTCACTGTGTTGTTCACCTGGTCACTTGGCTAAGGTTGTGTCAGGTGTCTCCACCATCAGGTCACTGTTTGTCCTTTGTAACTAACAGATATCTTGGGGGAGATACTTTGAGACTCCACGGGCAATCCTACTCTTCCTCAGATTTCCACCCACTAATTTTAGCATCTCTACAACAGTTACTACTGAGGTTGCTCCCTAATGGGGACTTTTGTGTATCCCTCATCCCTTTTGCATTTATTAATGGTAATTTTTCTAAGGAAGACATGTCCCTTTACCCTTATCTATATATATAGCTTTATTCAGTTATTAATTTATATTGTATAGGCTCATAGATAGCACATTTCTTTTTAACATGTTAAATGATCCCAAATTCCTAGTGAATTCCTAGCATTGCCTCTGGAGCTGCAGGAGGGCTGGCGTCTTTCCCACGTGGTAACCAGGGTCTTAGAGAACCGGAAAGAAGGAGAGGTTTCATTAACTTGTTTGTATCCTTTTCACTCCACACATGTGCATTTGAACACCTACTTGAGGATCTAGGCATTGGGGGTTCAGGAATGAACAGAACAGACAAAATCCTTTTGCTAAGGGCTGGCATGCTCCTGCAGGATAAAACAGTGGAGAGCTAAGAGGCGATGTAGGGCAGGTCTACTGGGATGAGTAGTGTAGAAGTGGATGGTGATGAAGAAAGAGGACCTGGCAGGCTAGGGCAGGAGGATTGCGAGTTTGAGGCCAGCCTGGGCTACATTGCAAGACCCTGTGAAAGAAAGAAAGAAAGAAAGAAAGAAAGGGAGAGCGAGGAGGGGAGAAGAGAGGAGAGTGGAGAGGGAGTGGGAGTCATGAGGGAGAATTTTAGACAGGCAATCAGGGAAGGCCTTTCTGAGGCGGCCCTGAGCAAAGGAGGGAATAAGGTGTGTCCAGCGTAATTTTCCCACCTGCCAGCTGGGAGAGCTCAGACATATCACCTCACTTGATTGTATATTTATTTTTATGTTTTTTAATGAGACAGCCTCTCTGTGTAGCCCAGGCTGGCCTGGAACTCTTGCTCCTCCTGCCTCAGCCTCCTGAGTGCTGGGATTATGAGTGTGCACCAGCATGCCTGGCTTTCATTTCACTTTTGAACAGGGTTTCCGGGATTGTAGTGAACAGAAAATGTATTTCCTCTCCAGGGGGCAGCTTCCGCTCGGCCATAGTTCATTGTCACCCTGTGGAAATGCTGAGTATTGCCAGATCTTGGGGTATTTTTCCCCTAATAAAGAGTAAAATGAGAAATTTTTGCTAGTCTATTAAACTCAAATTGTACTACATTGGATAATTTTCAGTGATACATGAATGATCACTGGTCACTGGTATGTGGATTTTGTTTGTTTGCATTGTGTTTATTTTAAGTTGACTTTTCTTCATGGCAAAAGATACCAATTTTTAATTTTTAGTGGTGATAGATACTCCTTTTTTAAAATACATACTTGTTTAAAAATGAGTTGATTAGTGGGCATGGCGGTACACACCTTTAATCTTAGCACTGGGGAAGCTAAGGATCTCAAGTTCAAGGCAAGCCTGGGCAATGTAGCAAGACACTGTCTCCAAAAAGAAAAAAAAAAAAAGAAAAAAGAAGAAGAAGAAGGAAAGAAAGAAAAATTCAAGAAAGCAGGCTTGAGTTGTAGCTCAGTGGTAGAGCACTTGCCTAGCATGTGCAAGGACCTGGGTTCCATCCCCAGGTCTGGGGGATAAAACCAGGCAAGTTGATCTAAGAGGTTGTAAAGCTGAGGTACAGATGCAGCTGAAAAGAAAGCAACCTTGCACCGAACAGAATGTTGGAGGTTTGGTGAGTGATGTTTGGCCCAGCCCCTCACTCTTTTCCCTGTGGAGCAGGGATTCCCCACACTGCAGGTCTGAACTTTGGGAACCAAACCGGTAACTGTGAGTGTGTGCCTTGAGCCATTTAGGTCACAGTAGGGTGTCAGCCAGGAATGCTTTTAGCCTTAGGAACAAAAATGTCCACTCCTAGAATCAGCTTAAATGAATGAAGATTGATTTCTGTCCCACAGCAGCAGACTTGGAGGTGCTTGGCTGCCAGTGATAGCTCAATGGCTGAGTAGTGTCAGGGCTGGAGCTTCATCATTTCTCCAAGCCTTTCCCCTTATGTCACAGGGTTGCTGCTGCAGCTCCAGGCAGCACCCAGAGGGGAGGATCAACCAGTGGCACGTGTTTCAGTTCTGAAATGCTTAAGCACTCCCAGAATCCCCCAGAAGATTCCACTTCCATCTCATTGGCCAGAAATATGTCGCAGAGCCTCCCCTCTCCAAGGCAGGTAGGAAATGTCATTCAGCTTCTCAATCTTTCAGGAGGAGGAGCCAGAGGGAAAGGGAGTGGAGAGTGTGTCAGATGGGTGAGCCATCCAGCAGTGTCAGAAAGGCAATAATAATTGACATTGTGCCAGGCCCTGCTGTAAGCACTTTACATGCATGATCTCACTCAGTCCTTACAGCCACCCTGTGACATCACCGCTGTGGCATCCCCATAGGAATGATGTGGAAACTGAGGCACTGAGTGGTGGAGCTGCTAACAGAGCAGAGGACCTGGATGAGAACCTCTGAGCCTGTCTCCAGAGCCCTCGCTCTGAGCCACTGTACCGTGTTGTCTCCTCAGATGTCCAAGGGGTCCCAGGCTGCTTTCTGTCCGCCCTCAGTCTACATTCTTCCACTGAGAGAGAGATGAGGCAGCACGTCTCACTTTGGGGAATCTGTGATCATTAAAACGCTTCCTTGTGCATCACTTCTTTCCCAGTGGTACTCCAGTCTCCTTGAGCACCGCTGGCCACACATTTCTGGCAGCCCCTTGGAGGCTTACACATGGCTGAGGAAACTGCCCCAGACTCCCTTTTCCAAACAAATGGTCCCTGTGTTTTTAATTATTCTCCCCGGAATGAGGCTGCCAGTCTTGGTCCCTGTCTGGCTGATTGGTTCAGCACACGTTCACTTTGCTGCTCTCTGCAGTGTAGTGAGAAGGCAGCCATAGGCGAGTCAGCCTCATGGCCGGTGGACTCTGCACCCGTGGGGTTCCTACTGCAGCAAGGGAGGCACAGTGACAGCCCCAAGTAGACATGGGAAAGCCCAGGTGACTGCAGAAGTGCCTAATCCTGCCTGGGGTCAGGGAGGGCTCCCGGAAGCAGCTCTGGGGCCTCAGAGGAGGAAGAGGGATTCACAAAGGAGCAATTTCCTCTTCCCGTCCACCTCCCCTCCAGTGGAACTCACTACGAGTCCCCTGGCTGAAGGTGCGCCCCCTTCCTCTGTGCAGCGAGGACTTTGAACTTGGCAGGCCGGCCAGATGTGACCAGCTCCTGGGTGCATGCCACGTTCCGGGCCCTGTGCTGGCTGGAGGCCTCCCTGGGTGTGCAGTGCGATGGCAGAGCTCTGCAGGCCAACGACCAGAGTCATCAGAGTCCTAATAGGGGAAGCCACAGAGCTCGACACTCAGAGCAGACACCTAGCTCGACCTGTTTCAGGCTCTTTGAAGGTGGTGAGATCACAGTGGGCCAGAGTCCGGCCCACCTGGGTTCCAGTCTCAGCTGAGCCACTGGCTGGCCCAAAGTGGGCAGCCTGTCCCTGCCGCTTTCTCCTGTGGGTGTTGAGACAATTAAAATGTGCTTATGAATTTCACATTCTTGGGACAGTGCTTGGCAAAAAGTCACTTAATAGATGCTGCTGCTGCTGATGATGATGATGACGAAGGTGGTAGGAGCAGTGGTAGCTTCTACTCATTAGCCATTGCTGTGTGTCAGAGGTTAGGCAGCTCGTCACCAGCCTGTAAGGTAATACGTGTGAGCTGTTGCCACTGAACATATTTGCTCTGCACCTAGACTGGTGCAGGCCTTGCTTGCCTTGTGCCAGGAGATTGCAGGACTGTGCTCTGGGCATGGGCTTTTGCAGCTGAGGCCAAGGGCCAGTAATGTTATGGGAGAAGACAGGGCTTTGATATGTACTGGAAAATCACAGCTGTTGGCCTCCCAGTCCTGTTTCTTGTGTAGTCCCCAGGCCTTTCAGCACTGGCCTTGAGGGTGTGGGCTGCCCTTGACCTCTGTGGCCAGAACGCATGGATGCTCTGCTCAGCCCATCAGCCAAGTTCCAAATTAGACCTGACAGTGCAATTTATTCTCTGGGATGGAGCTGGGAGGGCACAGCCCCAATGGGTGATTCCCCGGGCAGGTTGTCAGCCTGAATTAGCCCAGGCCCTTCATGCTGCCTTGCTGTTTCAGCGGCCTCCAGCTAATAGGGTTTTCCAGAGTGTCCTGGCTTCTGAGCAGCCTCCTCTCCATCCCTGGGGACTGAGACTTGGCTGTGATCCCTAAGGAAGTATGTTCTATGAGAATTGCTGCAGAGGCCAGTGCTGTCTGGAGGCATCAGAGGCTCTGGGTCCTTTTATCTGCCTCAACAGGATGTGAAAGTGGCACTTCCTGGGGAGTCATTGTCCTGTCTCTCCCTCCCCACCCCCTGCATCCCATCATTGTGGTTCACCCGCTTAGCAGCTGGAAGCCATTGCCGTGTTCTCAGCCACACAGTCTGATCACAGTGCCTCTGCCTCTAGCTGCCGTCTTACATTCACAGAATGCCAGGGATGGTCGAGATTCTGCTGCAGCAACAAATTAACCCAGAAATCCCAGAGGTTGGGCACTACAACTGTCCATTTCCTACTCAGGTCAGGTGGGGGTTTGACTTTGTACCTCGGGACCCAGGCTGACAGGCTCCCCTGTCTTGAAGCTTCACAGCTGAGACATATGGTCTCCGGGGATTCCACGGCAGAAGAGAAACAGGACCCCACAGTAGGGCTTAGACCCAAGGCCAAGAAGTAGTGGGGGGCACCTGATACCCAGGCAAGCAGTATATATCATGGCTGCAGTAGACAAACCGGGCATTTATTCAGCACCTACTGTATGCCAGGCCATCTCAGGGCTCTGGAGAGACTAAGGGGTCTCTAAGGATGCCCCCCCCACGTCTGTCAGTTTGCCACACTGTGGGGGCTTGTGTGTTGCAGTGAGGCTGAGAGCTCTGCCACGGTAACCTTGGACATGAGCAAGGTTACCCATGGTGGACAGGTTTTCAGCTGAGCTTCCAGACTAAGACAGACTAGGGAGTAGGACCTGGCGAGCCACTCCCGAAACAACTAGCCATTGAAAACCCTATAAATAGCAAAGAAACACTGTCAGATATAGTGCCGGAAAACGAGCCCCCCAGGTTGGAAGGCACTCAAAAGACTACTGGGGAAGAGTTGCCTCCTCAAAATAGAGTCTACCGTGATGACAGAAATGGAGTAAACATCATGTTTGGGAGAGTGGCATGTCAATGCAAAAGAGGAAAACCCTCCACCAGATGGATTGACACAGTGTCTGCAACAATGGGCCTAAACATCAATAAGATGGTTTGCCTGGCACAGAATCGGCAAGTGTTTCCATCTGCTGTACATAGAGTCGCTACTAGTCGGACTCGACTCGAAGGCACCTAACAACAACAAGGATGTCCCACTAGTCTGCCTTGGTGGACAGTAAGTTACAGAGGCCAGTGTGAGGGCAGAGAGGAGGCTGCTGCTGTGGTCCAGGCTGGCAAGGTGAAAGGCAGGACAAGGTCAGCGAGAATAGACAGGAAAGGGCAGGCTGGTCCTGTGTGCAGTTTGGACTGGACTTGCTAACAGTGAGGCTGCTCAAAAAAGAGTACTGAGCAGACACACAGGCGTCCACTGTGTACTGGGTCTTCCTCCAAAGTCGTGGTGTACGTTTACTTGATCCTGTATATTGGTCAGCATGTGTTTTTACCACGTAAACAAACGTAAAACGTAAAATCATTTGTTTCTCAGGCCCTGAGAAATCCTACAGGAAAGAAACCTGCTTCTTTGATTATGAAACCCTTTTAGTTTTGAAGACATGTGGTAACACGTTCCTCAGGACAATTTGGAAAAGTATGCTTTAATAAGGAGCCTGGCTCATCCTTGCTACATATTAGAATCATGTGAATGAAATAAATTCAGTCATCCTTTCAACTGGTGCTGAATTCCTACACTGAGGATCTTCATGAAATCCCAAGGCCTAGCCCCACCCCAGACCAATTCAGTTAGAATTACTGAGGGTGGGACCCGGCCTGGGGCTCCTTTTGTTCTTTTTTGTTTTGTTTTAAAGCTCACAAAATGATTCCAGTGTGTGGTTGAGGGTGAAAACTACTATTTTGTCATGTCCTTGGATGAACTTCACATTATAAAGCTGTATTGTCTTTCTGTATTTTCTGATTATCAAAATATTTGCTGCTATTGTTGAATGCTGGGGAGTTGGATCTAACTCATTAGCGACCCTTTGTACAACAGAGTGAAACACTACCCAGCACTGTGCTGTCCACACGATCTTTTATGTTTGAGCCCAGTGTTGCAGCAACTGTGTTTCTCCTCATTTTGAGTGGTGCCATACCATCAAAAGGAGGTCTCAGGGGCTTTACTCCATTCTCATCATTAAGGTTGACTCTACTATGAGGAGGCAACTTTTCCCCAGTCATTTTTTGGATGCCTTCCAGCCTGGGGGGCTCATTTTCCACCACTAGATTTGGCAATGCTTCTCTACTATTCATAGGATTTTCAATGAGTAATTGTTAAGGGAGTGGGTTGCTGGGTCCTTCTACCTAGTCTTTCTCCCTAGTCTGGAAGCTCAGCTGAAACCTGTCCACCATGGGTGGCCCTGCTAGTATCTGGAATAGTGATGACGTAGCTTTCAGCATCACAGCAACACACAAACCCACACAGTATGATAAGCTGACAGACACGTGGGGGATCAGAGTGTTACTTGCTTGTTATTTCCAAAGGAAAAAAAAATCAAAGGACCCTGAATTTCCCCAAGAGAATCAATCACTTTTGCAATCTAGTGTGTATCTTCCAGATTTTTTAAAAAAATACTTATTCTAAAAAAAATAAATAAAAACTATTGTATAAAATGAGCAGACTCCCCATCTTTGCAAAGAGAAGAATTTTTAAAATAAAGGTTTTTTTTTTTTCTTTTTTTTTCTGTGGTACTGGGGGTTGAACCCAAGGCCTGGCGCCTGCATGCTCTGCAAGGGTTGGACCACTGAGCTGTGCTGCCAGCCCATTTTTTTACTTTTTGAGACAGCGTCTCACTAAGTTACGCAGACTGCCTCTGGTCTTGAACTTGTGATCCTCCTGCCTCTGCCCCCAGAATTGCTGGGATTATAGGTGGGTGCCACTGTGCCCAGCTCTTAAAGTTTTTTTTTTTTTTTTTTTTTTAATCTTGAGGCAGGGTCTCACTAAGTTACATAGGCAATTTCTGGCCTTGAACTTGCAAGTTGCTGGGATTAAAGGCATATGCCACTGTGCCTAGCTTCAAAATAAGAAATTTGAAAAAAAGAACTGGGGTGTAGCATAGTGGTAGAGTGTTTGCCTAGCATTTGTGAGTACCCCCAAGTACTGCCCCCTCCAAATCTTGGGTCTTGAGGCCTTCTTGAAATATTAAGGGTATAAATGGTACAATCAGCTGCCTATTTATATTCTTTTATCAATTTTATGAAACATTTAGAATCGTGAAATCCAAAATGTTAAAATCAGGGACTCGAGTGTAGCTCGGTGACATAGCACTTACACAGCATGCGTGAGGGCCTGAGTTCAGTCATCAGCCCTAGGGGGAAAAAGTTTAAACTCAAAATGCTGCTTATTTATATTCTCCCACAGATAAGGAATAGTGATATTTTCACTGTTCACAGGCCGCCTTCTCATCACGAGTCACTTTTTGAGTCACCTATACATATTCCCAGAATGCATTTCTACAGGTCCATATGGAGTTTTTGCGATGTGACACTAAATTTGTGTATATTGTCACTGTGAACTGTATCCTATTCCTGAAGAGTGGGCTGTTAGCAGCAGTTTTTTAAAATTCCTTTTAGTTGTATGTTGATAGATGTAAGTATAGTCACTAACGTACTATGTTACATTTTAAAAAACTACACACGGCTAGTGTTTTTTAAGGACACTTACTGAAAATGGATACATGACTGAATAAATGTAAATTTACAAAAGTGGTTACATAAGCACTTGTTTTTGATTCAATCAAACTAATCATTCTGATATGAATAATAAGTGAAGACTTAGGAGAATTAGGTTTCTCTACATAAGTTCATCCAAAGCACAGTGGTACTTCACTACAAGACAGTTTTCAGTATTATCTTATACCCCTCTCCTCCAATTTCCTTTTAATTTTTTAAAATTCAAGTTTAAATGCTGCACTGTGTATGTTAAGACTCTTACTTTAAACATTTTGTTTAAATTGGCTGAATAATGCTTACAATTATTTGTCCCTATTTTTCTTTTAAAAAGAATATTTAAGGAACCTGTTTGCAGTGACTTAGGACACTTGGAATGATGGAGACTTCCACTATGGGAATAGTTGCTGCATCTGTTATGGTATATGCCCTTTTTTGTGTTGTTGCCAAAGCTAGCACCATTTAAGTTGTCTTCTTTTTTCCCTCCAGTACTGGGGATTGAACCCAGGGTCTCACACCTGCTAGGCAAAGACCCCACAAAGCTGCACTTTCAGTCCCTTATTTACATTTTATTCTGAGACAGGGTGTCACTAAGTTACACAGGCTGCCTCTGCCCTCAAACTAGTGATCCTCTTGCCTCAGTCTCCCAGATGGCTGGGATTACAAGCATGAGCCACTATGCCAGCACATTTAAGTCTTAAGAAGGGCTGGGATTTATCTCAGTTGGTAGAGTGCTGCGCTGCAGTCTCTGAGGACCCAAGTTCAATTCTCAGCACTGCAAAAATGGGAGAAGGGCCTGGTAATCCACTCCCAAGGCAACCCCTAAACAGTCAGCCATTGAAAACCCTATGAGGGTTGCTATGAGTCGGATACCGACTCCACGGCACCTAACAACAACAACAACAACGTCTCTCCCAAAGACCTTTTTTTGTGGAAACCCTATGAGGGTCACTATAAGTTGGGCCTGACACCTAACAACAACAACAAAGAGCTTTTTGTTTAAAATTAAATAATATGAAAGACTCTGAAAGACAACTACTACTTCTAAGAATAAGTGGGGAAATCTTGCTTTATATTTGGGTAGATCTTATATCCAACATAACTTAGGTTTCTCATAACTTAGTTTTTTCATAACTTAGGTTAACCAGCACCAACATACATAACAGCTAGCTCAGTGGCGTTTGTTTGACCTTCCTGCTGAGAGCTGCCACTAATGGTGAGCCTAGATCCTCCTCTTCCCCAGTCTAATCCCATTCATTCATTCAGTCAATCATTCATTCAAGATTGATTTACAATAGTCACCCTTACCCTCCATTGTTTGCTTTGTTTTTTGTTTTTCAGTCTTGAGGTTCTTTGGATGGAACCCAGGGCCTTTCCATGGTAGGCAGGTGCTCTACCACTGAGCTGTGCTCTACCACTGAGCTGTGCCCTACCACTGAGCTTCACCCCCAACCCCTTTCTGAGATTTCAATCACCTGTAGTCTACTGTGGTCCAAAAATATTAAATGGAAAATTTAATAATAAGTAAATAATAAGTTATAAATAAGTTTTATTATGGCATATTTGTATTATAGTTTATAACTATTCTAGTTTATTATTGTTGTCTCTTTTGGGGCCTAATTTATAAATTAAGCTTTATCATAGCTATGTAGATATAGGAAAAAATCTAAGGAGCTGTGGGCTTGGTGGCACCAATTTGTAATCCCAGCACTTGGGAGGCTGAGGCAGGAAGATTATGAGTTCGAGGTCAGCCTGGGTTACATAGTGAGACCCTGTCAAAACAAAGAAAAGAAGGAAGGAAGGAAAGAAGGGAGGGAGGGAAGGAAGGAAGGAGAGAGATGGAGGGAGGGAAGGAGGGAAAGGAAGGAAGGGAGAAAGAAAGGAGAGAGAAGAAAAAGAAAAAGAGGGAGCAAACCAAGTATATACACAGGGCTCAGTATTAGCTGTATGTGGTTTCAGGCACCCATGGGGAGTCTTGGCGTATAATCTCCACAGACAAGGAGGGACTGCTGGGATTTGGCTCAGTTGGTAGAGTGCTGCTGTATACTCTCTGAGGCCCTGGGTTCGATCCCCAGCACTACAAAAATGGGAGAAGGACCTGGCAATTAGCTGCCAGAGCAATCCAGAAAACAATCAGCCATTGAAAACCTTATGAATAGCAGAGAAGCACTGACATAGTGCTGGCCATGGCAGTGTCAGGGAGTGTTTTGTTCTGTTGTACATAGGGTCACTATGGGTTGGACCTGACTTGACAGCACCTAACCACACCACCCTAAGGACAGTCATGGAAGATGCCCATTGGAATCCCAGCCCTCTCCTTCTACCTGTGTGGTTATGGCCAAAGTCCTTAACCTTCTTCTGCCTCAGTTTCCCCATCTGTAAAACAGAGACACTAATGCTACCTAATGGATGAAGTAGTTATGGGCACTCAGGAACTTAATATACAGCCACCATCACAGGGGGACTGTGATCCAAGCTGACAATAGTACTGCAGAAATATCTTCAGGATGGGTTGCCAGTACTCCCCAGACCCTGCTGGGCTGCCTCTCGAAACTCCAAATTGCTCAGAATTCCAAAGTGTATCTGGCCCAAGAGGTTTAGAAAGGGACTGTGGAGTTGCGTATGTAAAGCACTTAGCAAAGTGCCTGGCACATAGAAAATGCTGTGTCAGTGTTAACAATTTATTGTTGTTATTACTATTATTATTGAAAGCATATGCCTCACCATCCTTATGGGAATCATTATGGAAATGCAAGTGGTAATCTCAGTGAAGTACCATCACACACCCACCTCAATGATTAAAATAAAAAGACAACAGGAGGAGATGAGGTCAGAGTTCCATGTGATGCATTGTGGGGACGTGGGCCTTTCCCCTAGATGGCTGGCAGGAGGGTTCTGAGCAGAGGAGGAATAGTGCGATCCACACACTGGCAGAGTCCCCCTGGCCAGGTGCAGGGCAGGGGGTGGGAGCCAGGAAGTTGGGGCAGGAGCTCCTAGGGCCCATGGTCCAAGCAGGGGACAGTGAGGAGAGGGCAGATCCCAATTATACCTTCAAAGTGGAGCCAACAGTGAGTATTGCCAGCCTGGATGTGGGGGTGGGAAAGATGGGTCTGGGGGACGCCTAGGTTTGGGCCTGGATGCCAGGGGAACAGTGAGGGCATTAAGTTGAGAACCCCCCGGGTAGGAACTCAAGGAGCTACCACAGGGAGTGTGAAGGACCAGGTGTGTGACCCTGGGTCTGTTCAGTGTCAGATGCCTGCTAGACCCTGGAGTCTGGGGTGGGCCAAGAGGCCTAGGCCGGAGAAGGAAATGAAGGGGTGCTCAGGAAAGGCATGGCACTGAAAGCCAGGGGCCATCACTGTGGGGAAAGCTTCCTAGAGATGGTGAGGAAGAAGCAAAGGAGGTGGGGAGGGAGGAGACCAGGGCCCCTGAGGCCGGGCCAGGGAGAATGTGAGGACTCAGAGCTGACATCTGCGTCCTGCAGATGACTGCTGGGCCCTGGGATGCTTAGGACAAATGACTGACAGGAGCCAGGTCAAAAAGACAGGGCCCGGGACCCCTCCCCAGAGAGCCCACAGTGTGTGGACGTGTGACCCTGCACTGTTTGTTCGTGGTGTCTCTGTGGTGCTCAGGCCACACCCGACACACAGTAACTGCAGTACAGATGTGTGCAGTGCCCATCTAACAAGCCAGGGAGACACTGGCACTGGGAGAGGCCCTCAGAATGATGCTCTCACCCCAGCGTGTGGCAAAATGTGTTCTGTGGGCCTGGACTCCTGTCCCCAGCAGGTATTAGGGGGAAGAGATTGGAAATGTTACCCAGACATCTAGGTGCACCCTAGACTAACCATTTCTGAGTGCCTGGTGCCTTGCACAGGCCCAACATGGCATGCCCATCTGTAAAATGGGGGTAACAGCAGTGTCGACTTCCTGGAGCTGTCAGGAGCTGGAGAGTTAATGCCATAAAGCACTGCAGGTGGTTAATGAATGTGAAGTGTTGTTAAAAGTGTTACTAGCCTTACCATGATTCTGACTTCATGGCCTTGCCACGAGGGTGGCGTAGATACCAAATAACCACTCAAATAACCATGTAATTTACCTATGGTAATTAAACCATAAAGAAAAAGTACAGAGCTGGGCGTAATGGCTCCTGAAACCCCAGCACTCAGCAGCTGAAGCAGGAGGATTACTAGTTCAGCTCAGCCTG
>VMDO01002648.1:150068-162642 GCA_007922755.1 Pedetes capensis
ACAGGCTGCCTCTGGCCTTGAACTCACGATCCTCCTGCCTCGGCCCCCTGAGTGGCTGGAATTGCAGGCATGCACCATGGCACTTGGCTGGTGAGGCTTTTCTGAGGAAGCAACCTGTAAACCTAAACTTGACAGGTGAATAAAAACTCATGCAGGGGGAGGCTGGAGGCCCAGAGTTTACAGTGACAGGAATAATCTGTGCAAAGACTCTGAGGTAGGAAGACACTAGGTATGTTGAAGGAACAGAGAGGCCAGTGTAACCCCAGAAAGACAGCAAGGTTGACCCACTGGGTGGATAAGCCAAAGTACGAAATTTGGACTGTTCCCATAATCCCTGGGAATCATGGAAGGGTTTCAGAGAGAGAAGTGACAACATTACATTTCGAACTCCTGTGCGCACCTTCAAGGCTTGGTGTCCTTACGCTCCTCCTCCCCCAGGACAGTTGGTACTGTACTCATTGCTCCAAGCCAGGCTCAAGGTCAGAGACTCCAGCCCTGCCCTGCTGGCTGAGAGGCACCTTGAAGCTTTGTGCCATCACCCATCCACTCCTCCTGCAGGGTTGAAAGGAGTTTTCTGTAAACTGTGCCCTGGTTTCGGACTCCTCAGTCCTAGGAAAGAAACAGCTTGCTGATCATCCTGGGCCACTGCCAGGCCCACAAAGCAGGTCACAGCAGCTGTGTCTTCTCAGAAGGGCTCCAGGCCTTAGTGACTCATGATCCCATCCTCTCAGAGACAGGACCCTGCAAAGATGGCCTCATTTCCTCCCAGAGCCAAGCTGCCAACTGCATACTCCTCCCCCATTTCCCTGTTTTACTTGTAAGACACCAACCAGATGCTTCTCTGGGTGCCCTTTGGTGGGCCAGGCCCTGGGGAAGAGATAGAGTGGACGTTGGCAGAAACCCTTCACCAGCTGGGCCCTTGTCCAGCCTGCACTGGCAACCAGTGTGCCATGGGCACTGACTCACCTAATCCTCCCAGCAACCCCATGAGATAGGTACCATCCAGTTCTACATGCGGAAAAACCAAGGCACACATAAGTGAAGTCCTTTGCCTGAGCCACACAGGTAGAAGTGGTGGAGCCAGGATTCAAACCAGCCTAATCTGGCTTCATAATGGCCCTGCTGTGCCTCCTGCCAGCCACGCTCTTCCATCTCCTGCCACACTGCTTGTTTCTTCTCAGCCAGTTGCCTCGAGTATTGCCCGTACACTCCTTTTACCCTGGGAGCCCGTTTGGTGATATGCATTCTGTGTCTTGCTCATTGTTTCATCTTTAACTCAAAAATAGTACCTGGCACCCAGCAGCTGCCCAGCAAATCTCTGTTGAACAAGTGAAGCAAAGTTGCCAGTGACAAGGATGTAGAGGGCCTGGATCCCTCAGACACTGCCGGTGGGGATGTCATATGGTCTGGCCACTCTGGAAAACACATAGGCAGTTGGTGAAAAGCTAAATATGCAACTACCCTGTGACCCAGCCAGGGCACTCTGGTGCATTTATTCCAGAGAAGTAAGATTTATGTTCACACAGCAACCTGTCCATCATTTTCAGAGCAGCTTTGTACACAGCCCAGATAATCCTGCAGAAGACGATTGTTACCTGAACTGTGTTGCATCCAGACCACAGAGTATGTCTCAGCCATAAAAAGGAGCAGGCATTTGAGACTCAGCAGTCTGGATGAACCTTGAGGAGATTATGCTGAGTGAGAAAAGCTAATCCGAAATGGCACATGCAGTGTGAGCCCACTTATTTATCAATTTCGAAATAGCAAAATTGTAGAAATGGAGTACAGATTGCTCTTCATCCATGGTTAGGAACTGGGAGTTAGAGGGAGGTGGGTGTGCTTATAAAAAGCAGCATGAAGAATCTTTGTAGTAATGGAACTGTCCATATCTTTCTATGCCCCATCTTCTCTTTTTTGTGGTGCTGGGATGGAATTTAGCTTCGCACTTGCTAGGCAAATGCCGTAACATTGAGCTTCACCCCTAACCCCTGTTGATATCTTGATAATAGATTCTGGTGAATACACAAATATGTACTTGATGAACTTGTATAGAATGGAACACACAGCCACACAGTTGAGCATAGAAAATCTGAGTAAAATCTGTAGATTGTATCACTGTTGATTGCTTGGTTATATTGTTACATTAGAGGCTGGCACCAAACTGGGTAAAGTGTATATAGTATCTGTTTTGTATCTTCTAAGTCAGAGTGATGGGAGAAGGCCCCGGCAACCCACTCCCAAAAATCAATCTGCCATTGAAAACCCTATAAATAGCAAAGAAGCACTGGCAATGTGTCTCTTGTGGTATATAGGGTCACTATGAGTTGGACACCAACTCGACGGCACCTAACAACAATAAGTCTGTGAATTTATGATAATCATTTTTTTTATTTTTTAAAAGACTTTTGGGTTTTGAGGGTTGGCTTTTTGTTTTGTTAGTTTGCAGTACTGGGCAGTTGAACCCAGGGTCGTGTGCATGCTAGACAAGTGCTCTACCACTGAGATGCACCCCTAGCCCCATTTTTATTTTTTATCTTGAAATAATATCTCAGTAATTTGTGTATACTGTCTCTGACCTCAAACTAGGTAAACTGTGTTTACCTCACTTGCTAGGATTACAGGTATCTGCCACAATACACAGTTTATAAAAATCTTAATAAAAATTCCCTTTGACTAGGCATGGTGGCATTCACCTATAGTCCCAGTGACTTGGGAGGCAGAGGCAGGAGGGTTGTGAGTTCAAGGCCAGAGGCAGCCTTCATCGCTGAGCAAGATCCTGACTGAAAAAATGGATTAGAGGTGCAGCCCATTACTAGAGCACTTGGTTCAACTCCCTGATACTGCCAAAAAAAAAAAAAAATCTTCTGAAAAAAGCTGCCGGTGATGCTGGACATGGTGGCACACAGCTGTAATGCCAGCACTCTGGAGGCTGAGGCAGGAAGATTTCGAGTTCAAGGCCAACCTGTACTATATAGCAAAATCCTATCTTGAAAACAAAACAAATGAAGGAAAAAAAAGTTGTCAGGCACACTGGCCATATTGGCACAGGCCTGTAATCCCAGCGACTTAAGAGGTGGAGGCAAGAGGATCAGAAGTTCTCGGCCAGAGGCAGCCTGCACCATTTAGCAAGACCTTGTCTCAAGATAAAAATTAAGAATGGATCTGGGGGTGCAAATTAGTGACAGCGTTTGTAAAATATGCATGAAGCCCTGGGTTCAGTCCGTAGTGTGTACACATACACACACACACACATACACATTGCCAGTGAGACTAGGGGAGAGTGGAGTGTGGCTCAAGAAAGCAGACAGCTGAGCACTGGAGAGCACACGGCCTTGAAGGCCATAGCCAAGAGGTTAGAGTTGACCCTGAGGCCAGCCATGGGAGAGTTTCAGACTGGCAAGGGACTGACTAGATCTTGCCCTCCTCAGTCGTGTCCCTGGCTGCCTCTGTAAGGTGGGAGTCAGAGAATGAGGTGAGAATGAACTGCAGCCAAGGCCCTCAATATGCAGAGAAGTCAGCCAGCCAGAGAGCCTCATAGGACAGCAGCGCAGCCCAGGAAGCAGAAGACCAGGGATCCCTCCCAGGCTTCTGACTGCTCAGCCACCTGCTTGTGTTTGGCCACACAGGTGGGAGGGCAGGAAAGGAGCTCAGGGCCTGGGGAAGTTGCCCTCGCTCCAGCTTCATCATCTTGCAGCAAGAAATAACTTTATAATCAACCTTGGTCCATCCTAAGGCCCCAAACCCAAGAGTGCCCAGGGGACCTTTTCCTGAAAGGGAAGACCAGGAGGAAGAGCTGAGTGTCAGAGGGAACAAGGTATGTGGTTAGTGTGTGTCATCCAGCCAGCCTGTCTCCTGCAGTGTCTAGATGACACAGGTGTAGACATGTCAAAACTGATCAGATATACGCTCAAAACAGGTATAGCTTATTGTATGTAGTCATGTTCCAATAATGAAATAAATACATGGATACTGTCAAATAGGAACATAATAGCTGTGTGCTATGCACTTCCTGTGCTACTGAGATAAGGCGAGGCAGTCCAGGTGGAGTCACTCACCCTGGGGCGTAGAGCCGTGTGCAAGTAGAGAGCAGTCATCCAACCCAGAGATCATGCGCCTTTGTCCCCCCCTCAGCTCACCTGCCCTTTCTTCTGACAGAGTAATGGATGGCACACTGCAGCTGAGAGGGCCCCCCTCAGGTCCTCAGGCCATGTGCCATTTCAGAGCTCCCAGCAGTAGCCCCAATCCGGAAGTTCAACCTTTGATTCAGCAACAAAGCAGCCACAGGAGAGCCAGGCTGGGCTTTCTGGTCCTGTCTCTCATCCTCGGCTCCAGCAGCTGGGGATCAGCCCCCTGTCATTATCAGAAGTAGAACAGAAGAACCGGGCACAGTGGCGCATGCCTGTGATCCAGGGACTTGGAAGGTGGTGGTAGGAGGATCGCGAGTTCCAGGCCAGAGGCAGCCTGTGCAACTTAAGTGAGACCCTATCTCAACATAAAAAATAAGAAAGGGACTGGGTGCAGCCGAGTGGTGGAATGCTTGCAAAGTATGCATGAAGCCCTGGGTTTAGCCCTACAGTACCAAAAAACAAAAACAAAAACAAAAACAAAACGGAAGTAGATTAGGGGAAACTGGCCACAGTGCAGCTGTTAGAAAGATGAGAGGGACGAAGTAACTCACCACAGAGGGTCTCCTGAGCTCTCGTGCGCAGAGGACGGTCCAGCATACTGTTCCTGTGGTCTCTGTGTGGGCTGGGGGATGTGCAACTTGAGACTCATAAAGTCTCTTACATGGGGATTAATTGGCCCTTCCTATTTCTGCCTCTGTTTCCCTCTTGCAGAGATTTTTCCTTAACCATCAAAAAATGGCTGGCGAGTGTGTGGATCTCTATCAGAATGCTTTCAGCTGCAAATAGCAGAAACCCTGGCACCCTTGGGCCCAACAGGAAAGGCATTTAATGTGTTCTGGAAATCCAGAGGGGGATGGCATCAGACAGGGTAGGACCAGCAGCCCAACATGTGTGTTAGGTTCTCTAGTTCTCTCTTTAGCTTCCTCCTGATCGATGCCCCTGTCTGTGCCTCTTGGTCCCAAAATGACTTATAGTGACCCCCAGGGCTATGTTCTTGCTTTCTTCTTATTTTTGGGGGGTTGGGGGGTACTGAACCCAGGACTTCACGCATACTTTACAAGTGTCCTACCACTGAACTGTACGCTTTGCCGCTTTTTTGTTTTTTTGTCTTAGACAAGGTGTCACTAAGTTACATGGGCTGCCTCTGGAGTCCCCTGCGATTACAGACGTGCGCCACCATGCCTAGCCATTTGCTTTCTTGTCCACAGACATCAGGAGAGAGCAAAGGAAACTGAAAAAGCACCCTCCCTCATGGATTATAAATACTTCCTTTCAGGGTACAGTTGGTCCAGCTTAAGTCACATAGTCCCCACCACCTGACCAATCATATCACCCAAGGAATGTCATACCCTGATTGCCTTTGACCAATCGGGGTCCGTCTTCCAGGAGCTGGGGAAGGGGAAGTGGGAATTGAGTAGACAACCAAACACCCCCTCATCATGGGGAGAGGCCTCCAAGCTCAGTCTCTGACCAAGACTCAGTAAGTTAACAAACTGTGTCAGGCCTGACCGATTCTGTGGCATTTGAGAACAAAGTAGTGTGGTTTTGTTGTGAAGAAGTATAATGACTTATGTCCAGTTACTGCGTCCTCACTTCACCACAAAAAGAAAGGCGAGTAGAGTCTAGCTGCCAAAGACTACATGTCTGGTGATAGGGGAAAAAAAAGTGTGTGTCTCCTCTCTTGTCACTAAGTAGTAGATTTTCTTTTTCTCTCCCTCCTTCCATTCCTTCCTCTTCTCGGAAGTGTTCCTGGTGTGTCTGTAGCTACATACGTATCCTTGCAAAATATGTGTTGAGGTTTGAGTAAAGAGTCAGCTTCCAAAAATGGTCTTGGCCTCCATATTATATTCTTTCAGTTTCTTCTGGTTTTTACCAAATAGCTGAATTGTGAGCTAGCCACGTCACTCTGCGTGTGTCTGCCATACCTGTGCTAGGCAAGTGCTCCACCTCTGAACTGCACCTCCAGTCCCATTTTTTTTTTTTTTTCCTGTGAGATAGGGTCTAATGAGGTTGCATAGGCTGCTTCTGGCCTCGAACTCAGGATCCTCCTGCCTTCACCTTCCAAGTTGCTGGGATTATAGGTGTGCACTACTGCACCCAGCTAGGGTTGAACTTTTAGCGGTCCAGTGAACAGTCTGTTGAGTACCAGGCTCCCCTTTGCATGAGTCAGAAATGCAGGGAAGCAGGAGGACATGGTCTTGAAAGGCACCTCTGGAGCTGGATGGTTTGGGTTCCAGTGCTGACCCTGCTGTATAACCTGGCAAGTTACTTAGCCTCTCTGATGCCTGGAGCGTCCATAAGTTTAAAATAAGAAGGATGATGGTATCTGTATCCTAAGGTATTTTGAGGATTTAATGAGATGATATATGTAAAGCACTTAAGATGTACATATGTACTATGAAAGTGTTAGCAAAGCAGTTATTGTCACTGTCATCATTATTGCAGGCTTTTTGCTTTTGTTTTTGAGATAGGTTCTCACTATGTAGCCCATGTTGGCCTCGAACTTCTGATTTCCTTCCTTAGCTTCCCCAGTGCTGGGATTACAGGTGCTCACCACCCTCTGTGGCTCATACTTTTCTTTAACGTGATGCAATGCCTGTTTTTTTTTTTTCACGGCTAGCATTTGTCACTTATCAGTGTCTCCTGGGCCTTGTTCCATGTCAGTAAGTTAGCTCTGCCCTCCTCCTCCTCCTCCTCCTCTTCCTCCCCCCCCCTTTTTTTTTTTTGTGGTACTTGGGGGCTGAACCCAGGGCCTCGTACATACTTTGCAAGTGCTCTACCACTGAGTTGGCACCCCTAGCCCATTTTTAAAAATTATTTTTCATTTTGAGTCAGGGTCTCACTAAATTACACAGGCTGCCTCTGGTCTTGAACTCACGATCCTCTTGCCTCTACCTCCCAAGTTGCTGGGATGACAGGCTTGCACTGCCATGGCAAGTATCTCCTCCTTAATGGCTGCCCAGGGCTATGGTATATGGATGTATCGAAATGTATTTAGTCCATTCTGGAATGGATGCTCCCAGGTGTTTTGTTTTTTGTTTTCTTTTTCAGTACTAGGGGTTGAAGTCAGGACCTCACACATGTAGACAAGTACTCTACCACTGGCTTGCACCCACAGCCCCTTTATGTTCTTTTTTATTTTTGAGACAGGAACTCACTAAGTTATGTGGGCTACCTCTGGCCTCAAACTTATGATCCTCCTGCCTCTGCCTCCCAAGTACTGGGGTAACAAATGTGAGCCACCACACCCAGCTCTTGGGTGATCTTTTCTTCTGTCTGCAGGAGTGTTCTGGTGAGGACCCTTGTCCAGGCCCCTCTGAATTCTGGCACCAGAACTGCACCTCAGACTAGAATCCCTAGGCCCCTGGGTGTGCACAGTTTTAATTTAATGAGCTGACAAGTTGTCCTCAAAAAAGGTTCTGCAGGTAGAACCTGGTGCACTGCCATCAACAGCGTAGAGACATGTTGCCTTTTACCTCATGGTGTGGGTTTGCTTTGGTAATGGGAAATCTCAAACGTTAACAGAGGTGGAAAGGGCTCAACGCTGCTTACATAGAAGCTTGTCACCAGATTTCCACAGCCATCCACCCATGGCCAGTCTGGTTTCATTCATCCTTTGCCTTTGGATCATTTAGAAGTAAATCTCAAACATCAGATGGGCTTGTAGGGGAACTTTCACCTCCATGTCCACAGAGTGCCTGTTACAGAACAGTGAGGGACATATCTGTGAGATAATTCTGAGGTACTTTTCACTCCCCAAGCTGCATCTTCTCCCTTGGTTCTCAAGTGCCTCAAATGAGGCAAGCACAGCTGTCAGGAAAACTGTAGCCACTCTGGATATTTGGAGCAGAGGGACTTCATGACAGAGAATTTGGCTGAATAGGTGGTGAAGGAACAGAGAAACCACAAGGAAAGTGGCAGAGGCAGCCCTCAGCTGAGCAGCCAGAGCTAAAGGCTACCCATAGGACACAGGGCCAGGGAGGCACCCCCTGTCTGATCTGCTGTCCAGCGTGGAGGCCAAGGAGGACCTTGGGCTTCTGCCACTGCCTAACCAGAATCTGAGAATTGTAGTTCCCAGAGGAGGATCAAATAGGGAACCTGATCCACATTTTCTAAATTATTTTTTTAATTTAAGAAATATATTTTTTAGATAGAATCTCGGTATGTGGCCCAGACTGGCCTGAAACTCCCTGTGTAACCCAGGCTGGCCTTGAACTCATGATCCTCCTGCCTCAGCCTCCTAAGGGCTGGGATTCCAGGTGTGCACCACCATGCTCAGCTTCCCATCATATAGACGAGCAAAGCAGCGGGTTGAAGTGGTCTGTCTGGTGCATAGCTTAGGAACAGGCCTCATCTCTGCCATCTTGTTCCCAGGCTCACCAGGATGACCTGAGGCAGGTTTGGCCCTTCCCTGCCCTGCCCTGGGAAGGGCCAAACCAGGCTGCCTGGGGCAGGCCTCCAAAGTTATGGTCTCTTCTGTTGCCAGAGGAAGCCATTCCAAGCCTCCTCAGTCTATGCATGGAGTAGACACTGCCATTATTCCTGGCCATCAGGCTGGGCTGTGCCCTGCCCTAGGAAAGCCCTCAGAGGACCCTATGCCAAAAGACAAGCACCCCACCTGCCTGGAGAGCTCTGGGGGTGATGTGTCCTCAGGACACCCTTGGTGAGGGACCACTGTCCTATATGAGAAAGAGGCCAGAAGAACTTCCCATCCCTGAGCAGCACAAGCTGGCATTGGTGGGCAGCTGGGACTCAGCGGGGTGCTGGACATGTGGCAGGGGTAAGCAAGGGAGTTCAGCAGCAGCATGAGAGTGAAATAGAAGTGGAGACATTCAGCTGCGCAGGAGATGCCAAGTCAGAAGCCATGTCACCTGCAGACACAAGCTGTGCCCCTCTGGGAGAACAAGCTTGGCTTCAGATGCCATACATTTGCTATACACTTGCCTTCCTAGTGCAACAAATTATTGATGACATTGAGAAGAATGGGAATACCAGAATACTTAATTGTGCTCATGAAGAATCTGTACTTGGACCGAGAGGCAGTCATCCGAACAGAACAAGGAAACTGCTTGGTTTAAAGTCTGGAAAGGTGTGCATCAGGGCTGGATCCTGCCACCATACGTCAATCTCTATGCTGAGCAAATAATCTAAGAAGCTGGACTTTATGAAGATGAACATGGCATCAGGACTGAAGAAAGATTGATTAACAACCTACATTATGCAGATGACACAACTTTGGTTGCTGAAAGTGAAGAGGATTTGAAGACTTTACTGATAAAGATCAAAGAACACACCCCACAGTATGGATTGCACCTCAATATCAAGAAAACAAAAATCCTTACAGCTGGATCAGTAAGCAGCTTCACGATAAGTGGAGAAAAGGTTGAGGTTGTCCAACATTTTGCTTTTCTTGGTTCTACAGTCAACACCCACAAAGCAGCAGTGAAGAAATTAAAAGACACATTGGATTGGGAAAGCTGTTGCAAAAGATCTCTTTAAAGTGTTGAAAAGTAAAGGTGTCACATTGAAGACGAAAATGTGCCTGACTCATGCCATAGTATTTTCAGTTGCATCTTATACTGTGAAAGCTGGAAAGTGAATAAGGGAGACAGGAGAAGAACTGATGCTTTTGAATTATGGTGCTGGAGGTGAATATTGAATATATCATGGACTGTCAAAAAAACCAACAGATCCGTTCTAGAATAAGTACAACCAGAATGCCTCTTGGAAGCAAGGATGGCTAAACTGCTTCTTATGTATTTTGGACATGTTGTCAGGAGGGATCAGTCCCTGAAGAAGGATACCATGTTTGGGAGAGTGGTGGGTCAATGAAAAAAAAGGAAGACCCTCAACTAGATGGATTGACACAGTGACTACAACAGTGGGCTTAAACATAAAAAAGATTGTGTGCACGGCAAACTGTTGGGTAGTATTTTGTTCTGTTGTGCATAGGGTTGCTATGAGTTGGACCCAACTCAACAACACCTAACAACAACAAGAGGTAATTCTTTGGGGTGGGTGATTCTGTTAGTTCCATAGTGTGGAGTGCCTTGGCCAAGGTTATACATGTGGGCAGTCCATGGAACTAAAGTAGTAGCCACTGAGACTCAATGCTTCATGGGGGTCACCACTACCAGGCTCTGCCCTCAGAGCTTTCATGTTTTATCTTGTTTAATCTTCACAACAACCCTATAGAAGGAGCTGTTTTTGTTGATTCCATTTTACAGATGAGGCAATGGAGGCACAAAGAAATCATGTGCCTTGTCCAAGTTCACACAGCAGAGCCAGGATTGAAATCCATGCAGCCTGACATGGTGGCACACACCTATAATCCTAGCAACTCAGGAGGCAGAGGCAGGAGGATCACAGGTTTGAGGCCAGAGGCAGCCTGCATAAGTTAGTGAGACCCTGTCTCAAGATAAAACATAAGAAAGGTGCTGGAGGTGCAGCTTCCTTAGTGGCAGAGCACTTGTAAAGTACTGTGATGCTTTTGAATTATGGTGCTGGAGGTGAATATTGAATATATCATAGACTGTCAAAAAAACCAACAGATCTGTTCTAGAATAAGTACAACCAGAATGCCTCTTGGAAGCAAGGATGGCTAAACTGCTTCTTATGTATTTTGGACATGTTGTCAGGAGGGATCAGTCCCTGAAGAAGGATACCACTGCTGTCAGCCCTACCACAGTGCTGGCATGGCAAGCACTTGGCCCGAGTTCAGCCCCCAGTACTGCAAAAAAAGAAAAAAGAAAAAAAAAAAAAAAAAAAGAAGGAAATCCAAACAGCCAGAGTTCAAAATCTGTGCTCTGACTACTACATGTATGAGTCAAAGATAAGAATAAACATTAGCTTGCATGGTGCTTTCTGCTCCATGCTTTTTGAAACTTGATCTCATTAGAGACTCATGAATGCAGAGACAGGTAATGGCCACTACTTTTTATTTGGTTGTTTTGAAACAGGATCTTTCTGTGTAGCTCAGGCTGGACTCAAATTGCCGTCTTCCTGCCTCATCTTCTGAGTGCTAGGTTTGCAGGCCCATGCCACCATATCTGACTCAGTGGTCACCACTTGACAGGCAAGGAAAGGATCAGGGACTGTGATGACACCAGCCAGTATGCATCCCTAGTTTCACACAAGGTCTTGTGCTAAGCAATCAGTGTGTGTAATTATGGAAGCTTCCTCTGTAACCCTGGACATAAATGCAGATGAAGAAACTGAGGCTTGGAGAGGCAAAATGTCCTCATTCAGAGTTGGCAGACAATGTTGGTACTTGATTCCTGTCACCTCAGACTCCAGGGCCTGTGCCTTGAAGGATGTTGTATATGATCTCTGGGGATGTCAGTTGGGGTCACACACCAAACTAACCAAGTGCTTGCCATGCCAACTCTGTGGTAGGGCTGACAGCAGTGGGAAAACTTGCACTGGTCCCAAGCCTCAAAGCAGCTCATGTTCTAATAGTAATTTGGGTACAAACAGCTGATCTTCACTGCCTCCTGTCCTGATTTCCTGTTGCAGAAAGCTCTATTGATGGAGTTTATTTAATTAGAAGCCAAGAAAGAAGGCAGTTCCAGGATTGGTTCAATAGCTCGCATGTCAGGGCCCCAAGGTCTGTGCTTCCTAGGTCATTTTGCCTTTCCCCATGGTTGCAAGATTGCTGCTGTGGCTCCAGGCATCACATCCTTTCACAATCCTGATGCAAAAAACAGGAACCAGCTAGGGTTTGGCATTTCTCTTTTTATCAGGAATCTTCCCTCTTCAGACTTCTCAGGTAGAAAGATGAGAGGCTTTCAGTCTCAGTATGGGCAGAAGACCGTTGGAATACTGTGTGGATCCAGGGAGAACGTTAGCTCTGGATCAGGAAGTGAGCTGCTCAAATCTGGCTCCCCAGTGTTGTCTTCATGCCAGCGTTTGTACCTTTGTTCAAGGTGCAAGGTGTGGGGCACATGCCTCCCGGTCCAGCCAGAATGTTCGGATGGGTGCTGCCTCCACGCACACAGATACTAAACACAATTCACTTAGGACCCTCGGGTGACGGGCATGGACACTGGTGGAGATGGGAGAAAGGAAAAGCCTCGGCGCTTTTGCCTTTCGGGAACAAACACAGCTCTTTATTTCTCTGCCCTTATCAAGGCAGAGAGAAAACCCAAGTGTACAGCTTTAAGTGCTAGCAGTTCTTATATTGCCTCAAGGGCATATCCTTCCATATTGGTGGTCTCAGTGTTCACAAGGAGATAGTTCTTGCTTTGTTGGTGGTCAGACGGGGGGAGAGAGAGTTCTTGTCTGGTCAGTGGTCCGCATCAGAGAGAGAGATCGAAGGTCGGGGTGAGAGAGAGATCTTGCTTCGTCAGTGGTCCGGGTGAGAGTGAGCTCTTTCCTTACCGAAGGTCCAGGCAAGAGAGAGCTCTTGCTTAGTCAGTGGCCTGGGCGAGAGAGGTGGGGGGGGGGAG